>SJYC01141952.1:0-29957 GCA_006408675.1 Madoqua kirkii
TCTTGCAGTGGCAATCCTACATCTCCCAGAACTGATGCACCTTATCTTGTTGATCAGGTCTGCAGTCTTAAGGCAAGGCCATCCTCCCTAACCGGACCGCTGGTGGTAATGAGATTAAATTCCTCTCCCCTGAAAATGGTGCTCATCTTCCAGCAGAGCCCCAGCCGGGCTTTGCAATGCTACCCATCCAGCCCAGTCACCGAGAGGAGCAATGCGCAGGCCTCCTCTGGATTTGCAATGGAGAGCCAGAGGCTGAACATGAGGCCAGTGGGCTCACTCAGATTTTATCCATCTCCTTCCCCCAGTGAAAAGAAAATGGAAAGTGATGTTCCTTTATTAAAGTATGATTGAGGCACAGTAAACAGCGTGTATCAAAAAGGCAGGTTGATACATTCTGATATCTAGATCCTGCAGTGAAACCATCCCACAATCAAGACAGTGAACATGGCAACCACTCCTGGAACTTCCCTGCTGACCCTCATAACCTCTTCTCTCACATCTCTACACTCCCTCCCTGAACAAGCTCTCACTGAAGATAAGGTTGCGTTTTCTAGAGTTTTACACGAATGGAATTCTTTGACTTGTTTCTCTCAGCATAATTATTCTAGAATTTCTTGTTGTTGGATAAATAGTTCATTCCTTTTGATTGCTGAATAGTGTTCCACTGTATGGATATGCCACAACTTGTTTATCCATTTACCAGTTAATAGACGTTTGAGTTTTTTCCAATATTTGACTGTTACAAATAAAGGACACATTCATGTACAAGTTTTTGTACGAATATACACTTCTTTTCTCTTGGATAAATGCCTAGAAATGGAGTAGCCCAACTGTTTTCAAAAGTGATTGGACCAATTAACATATCCAACAGCAGGATCCAAGTTCCTTTACACCTTCACCAACACTTCATAGGGTAGGTTTTTTTAATTGGATGCGTTTCAATAGATGTGTAGTTATATGTCATTATGGTTTCATTTGAATTTCCATAGTGACTAATGATGTTGAGAATCCTCTGAGGTGCTCATTTGAGATGGATGTATCTGTCTTTCACGAAGTCCCTATTTAGATCAACCTGGGTCTCCTGCATTGCAGGCAGATTCTTTATTATCTGTGCCACCAGGGAAGCCCATTTCAGATCTGTTACCTGCTTTAAAATCTTTTACCCACTTTGTCTTATTAAATTATGAGACATATATATGGCATCTGTTCAGTTCAGTCGCTCAGTTGTGTCCGACTCTTTGTGACCCCATGAATCGCAGCACGCCAGGCCTCCCTGTCCATCACCAACTCCCAGAGTTCACTCAGACTCACAAGTTACTTATTAGAAAAAATGTTTTGCAAGTACTTTATATCAATCTTTGGGTTGTATTTTTATTCTTCCAATAGTGTCCTTCTAAGAGAAGAAATTTTTGATTTAGATGTTAATTTTATTAAATTTTATTTTTAATGTCATATCTAAGGCATATCTAACTCATGATCAAAAATGGTTTATGTTTTCTTCTAGAACTTTAATATTTTTAAGTTTTGCATTTATATCTATCATCCATTTTGAGTTCATATTTGTATGATAGAAGGTATGAATTCAGGTTCATCATTTGTGTGTGTTTTTTCTAATTGTTAAGTACCTTCTATTGAAAAGACTAACCTTTCTCCACACTGCATGTATCTTTAGTTAAAAATCCATGATGCACATATGTTTGGGTCAGTTTCTGGGCTCTCCCTTCTGTTTCGTTGATTTATTTGTCTAATTTGAGACCAGTACCACATTATCTTGATAACTAACTCTATTGAGTCTTGAAGTCTGGTAGTGCTTACCACCTTTGTGTTGTTGTTTAGTTGCTATGTCCAACTCTTTTGCAATCCCATGGACTGTAGCCTGCCAGGCTCCTCTATTCATGGGATTTCCCAGGCAACAATATGGAAGTGGGTTGCCATTTTCTTCTTCAGAGGATTTTCCCAGCCCAGGGATCAAACCCACATTTCCTGCACTAGCAGGCAGGTTCTTTACCATTGAGCCTCCAGAAAAAGCACATCTATTTTGTTCTTTTCCAAAGTTTTTTTGGCTATTCTAGGTTTTCTGCATTTCCACAAGAATTTTGAATCAGGATGTCATTTTCTATAAAAAGTCTGCTAGCATATTAATAGAGATTATGTTAAATCTGTAGATCAGTCTAGGAATAATATTAATCTTGACAATGTGGAGTCTTCCAACCCATGAATAAAGTTCCAACTCTCCATTTATTTGGAAATTCTTTAATTTCTTTAGCAATGTTATTTATAGTTTTCAGCATACAGACCTTTCATATCTTTTGTCAGAGTTGTCCCTAAGTATTTTATACTTTTTGGTGCTGTTGTGCATGGCATTTTTGCTTCAGTTTCCAATTATTTGTTGCTAGTATATAGATTTACAGTTGAATTTTTACTTTGATATTATACAGTGTAAATTTGCTAAATCCATTTATTAGTTCAAGTAGCTTTTTCTTGCATTGTTTTGGGTAACCTATGAAGATAATCATATCACTATGAATAAAGATAATTCATTTTTTCCGTTCCAATTTGCATCTCTTTTATTCCTCCTTTTTGCATTTTTACGTTGACTGAGACCTCTAGTACAGTGTTGAGTAAAAGTTGTGAGAGCAGATTTTCTGGCCTGCTCAGACGTCTCTAGCTCTTTTTCAGCCCTGGATGCTCACTTTAGCTCTTGTCTTTCCTTTCGTAACCTCTCCTTAGTCATTGTCCATCTCCCGGTGTTTGATTTGACTCTACCCATCATCTGTTGTGGCGGTGGTGGTGGTAGTTTAGCTGCTAAGTCATGGCTTACTCTTGTGACCCATGGGCTGTAGCCCGCCAGGCTCCTCTGTCCAAGGGATTTCCCAGGCAAAAATATGGCTTTGGGTTGCCATTTCCTTCTTCAGGGGATCTTCCTGAGATTGAACCCGCATCACCTACATTGCAGGTGATAGCCTGCATTGATGTGTTACATCCAATCCTGACTTCTTTTCTAGGTAGAGCTTGACTCTACACTTCCTACTTAAGCTAGTGTTCCCATACAGACTATCTTCCACATATCTTTGTTTTTCCAGCATCCCAGACCTGATGTCTCAGAGAGAAGAAACCTGGTATAAACAGAGAGGGGCTCCAACAACTAAAAGTTTCCATGGCCACTTTACAGGTTCTCCAAAAGCTGGGTGGGGATATTCTTTAACAGGTCCTCCGAGAGCAGGGTGTAAAGTGCGAGTGCGCCCCAAGGCTGGTGTCTGTAGTTCAGCTCACTTATGGAAGAGAAACAAGTCATGAGGCTGCTTCTGGCAGGAGGCCAGAGCAAAGGGAAGCGAGTAGATGGTGGAAATAGCGCCGCAGGAGGCTGGCACCTGTTGTAGTTGGATTCCCCCAGAGATGAGACTCTGACATGGGAGTAGGGGGCTTGTGTGGGTGTGCGTGTGTGTGTGCATGTGCGTGTGTGTGTGTGTGTGTGTGTGTGTGTGTGTGTACTCAGTCACATCCAACTGTTTGTGACCCTGTGGACTGTAGCTGACCAGGCTCCTCTGTCCATGGGATTCTCCAGGCAAGAATACTGGAAGGAGTTGCCATTTCCTTCTCCAGGGGATCTTCCTCACCCAGGGACCAAACCCAAGGATCTTCTGTCTCCTGCATTGGCAGGTGGACGTTTACCAAGGTACCACCGGGGAAGCCCAGAGTGGAAGGAATGCCTCGGAAAAGGAAATAGGCTTGAATTGACCCACTCGTTTCATTAATCATCAGCAAAGGACTGTGGTGGAGAAGCGAACTCCCAGGAACTCCCAGCCTTTCCTTCTGTCCGGCCTCGTGGGTTCCAGCAGCCCAAGGAACCCTCCAGAAGAACACTGGAGGCGCTGGCTGTTGGCTATGCACATAGGAGGCAGATAGGGAGCACACGAGGGTGGTAGACGGGAGCCTCAGGTGTGTGGACCGAGCGTTGACGTGGTTCACGTGCACTTATTCCAGCAGAGGACACAGGCTCAGACGGCCCCCCCCACCCCCAACCAAGCACAGGTGCTGGGGCACAGGCTGCTCAGCTTGGGCTGTCTCCCCCAGCCCTGGTGTGGGTGTTGTAAGCGAGCTCAGCGCCTGCCTGTTGCATTCCAGCACTCAGCCTCTACTCTGGTTTGTGTGTTCCCCCAGTCTTCACGGAGTGTGTTTACACATGTGACCTCACTGTCAGCAAATCAGCGTCAGACCCTAAACCCGCAGCCCCAGAGAAGCTCAGCAGGCCTCCTCTGTGTTGCTGCCACCGCTGAGGACCTCCTTAGGGTGTTACTGCCTCTGGAGTCTGCTTGAAATATTTCCGCCTTCGTCAACTCGGAGGGTGAGCCCAACTCCTTTGCCCATTTCCACGAAGAGCCCACTGATCCTCAGGGCTCAGCTGGGGTTCAGCTGACCTAGCTGATGCCATGGTGCAGAGCGCAGCCCATTAGCATCCAGCCACTTCCTTTTCTTCTTTCTCTGCTTCCCTCTGGGGATGACGGTTAAATCCTCTCTTGGGCCTTGCACCGCATATCCTGAGGCTTAAGCTCGCCCCTGGGCTCCCAACACCACTCCAGTGGCTCATCAGGATAGCTCTTCCACATAAACATGATGCTCTTGCTAGAATTATGGGGAATATCAAGCTCCTTTCCACAAGCCTGCTTTTTAAACAGATTCCTTTTTTTTCTCCTTCATGTGTCTTTGCTGTTTAGTCAGTCAGTCATGCCTGACTGTTTGCAACCCCATGAACTGCAGCACGCCAGGCTTCCCTGTCCTTCACTATCTCCCTGAATTTGCTTAAACTCATGTCCGCTGAGTCAGTGATGCCATCCAACCATCTCATCCTCTGTCGCCCCCTTCTCCTTCTGCCTTCAGTCTTTCCCAGCAACAGGGTTTTTTTTTCCCCAGTGAGTCAGCTCTTCACATCAAGGTGGCCAAAGTATTGGCGCTTCAGCTTCAGCATCAGTCCCTGCAATGAATATTCAGGGTTGATTTCCTTTAGGATTGAGTGGTTTGATCTCCATTGTGTATCTGACCTTGTAGATTCTTGCCTCATCAACATTATGTATGAATATGTTTATTTACTTACTAATGTATTTTTATTTCTCTGTCATTGTTCTAGATGTGTCTCTTATAAACCACTTATGTTTGGATTCAATGTAGGTTCCTTGCTTTTATTTGTTATTGTATTTGTTATGAAGATGGACATTGTGGGTCTTATTTCTTTCATCTTAGTTTATGCAATCCATTTGTCATTTTTAGGCCTCTTGGCTTTTTTTCTTCCTGTGTGCATGCATGCTAAGTCACTTCAGTCATGTTGAACTCTGTGTGATCCCATGGACTGTAGCCCTCCAGGCTCCTCTGTCCATAGGGATTCTCCAGGCAAGCATACTGGAGTAGGTTGCCCTGCCTTCCTCTAGGGGATCTTCCTGACCCAGGGGTCAAACCCGCATCTCTTAGGTCTCTTGCATTGGGAAGCCCTTTTTTTCTTCCAAACTTTGGCCAAATGCTTTGTGTATTTGTTCTTTTTACCCAAGTGATTTGAAAAGCTGTGAATTCTGTTTTTACTGGGTTAATGGTTATCATTATATTTCAAAAAGTGATCGCTCCTATGTCCTTACATCAGTGTCAATAATGCTACCAGCCCTGATGACCCTCTCCAGGGAAAGTGACAGACCTAATACCCTTGCCTATGTGAAGAGTTGACTCATTGGAAAAGACTCTGATGCTGGGAGGGATTGGGGGCAGGAGGAGAAGGGGATGACAGAGGATGAGATGGCTGGATGGCATCACCGACTCGATGGACGTTTGTGTGAACGCCAGGAGTTGGTGATGGACAGGGAGGCCTGGCGTGCTGTGATTCATGGGGTCGCAAAGAGTCGGACACAACTGAGTGACTGAACTGAACTGAACTGATCCTTCCCACTCATGTCCACCTCCCAGTTCCCAAGATTTTTTTTGATACAATTTGGCTTTCAAATCCAAGCTAATGATACTATTTAATTATCAATCTTTTTCTTTTTACAATTATTTTCATTTTGCATAGCTTCCTTGCAAAATTAAATATTGATTTAATTGAATTTAATATTGTATTTAAACAATTAAATTTAGCTTTATTCTATTAAGCAAGCTTCTTTTTAAAATTTATGTTAATTTTTGGCTGCACTGGGCCTTTGTTGCTGCACGCGGGCTTGCTCTAGTTGCAGTGAGCAGGGGCTCCTCTCTCTCGTGATGTGTGGGCTTCTCCTTGCAGCGGCTTCTCTTGTTGTGGCCCACAGGCTCACTTGCTCTGCAGCATAAGGGATCTTTCCAGACCTGGGACTGAACTCGTGTCCCCCACATCGGTAGGCGGATTCTTAACCACTGGACTACCAAGGAAGGCCCACAAGCTTTTTTTTTCCATTATAGGTTATTACAAGATATTAAATATAGTTTCCTATGCTCTACTGTGTTGCTTATCTATTTTCTGTAGAGT
Source organism: Madoqua kirkii (assembly GCA_006408675.1). Taxonomy (NCBI): domain Eukaryota; kingdom Metazoa; phylum Chordata; class Mammalia; order Artiodactyla; family Bovidae; genus Madoqua; species Madoqua kirkii. The sequence goes on from SJYC01141952.1 coordinate 6,479, forward strand.
AATGTGTATCTGCTAATCCCAAACTCCTGATTTATCCCTCTCCCCCTTTGGTATCCATAAGTTTTTCTTTGTGTGAAGTCTATTTCCGTCTTATAAATAAATTCATTTGAATCATTTTTTTTTAGATCCCACATATAAGTGATATCATATGATACTTGTCTTTGATTTACTTCACTTAGTATGATCATATCCAGGTCCATCCATGTTGCTGCAACTGGCATCATTTCATTCTTTTTATGGTTGAATAATTATATATGAAATATTTGGACATGATAGCGACTGAACAACAACCATTACATCTTTTAACTCTGTCAGTGTTCACCCCATGTCTTTTGTGTTTATTTTCTCATGCTTGAGTTCTGTATTATGATTTGTTTCTAAAATCATTGGACTACTTTTTTGAGAAAACAAAATGAAGAAAAAGAAGTGAGTTGCATCCTTCCTGAGACCTTGTCGTGTGGGAATTCCTCTTCCCTTTGCTAGCCCCCATAACTGTTTACCTGCCACCTGTCACATTACTTCATTTGCTTCTGATCAAAAAAGCGAAAAGAAATGAGTTGTCAATGTGATCATTTTGTTTTTGCTACATGGTTCCTTGTAAGATTATTTTTCTTACTCTAAAATAAAAAAAAATGTTCCAAGATATTTCTAAGTGTGTATTGTTTCTTTACATTAATTTCTCTGACACTTGGTAAGCTCTTTTATTCTGAAGGTTTTAGTCTTTCCAGCTCAGGAAAATAGCTTTTATTATACATCCTGAAATAATTTTTCATGACATTTATCTTTTTGCTCACCATCTCAATCTTTCTACAGGAAATCTTTTTACCTTTCTGAGTAATCAGATGATTTATCAAACCATCTTTCCGAATCAGTGAGTCTCTTTTCTGCCTTATCCACTATGCTGTTCATGCTGTCTGGGGTGGTTTTCTAAGGAACTCATGTGTTTCATCAGAAAGTAATCTATCCTGATTTCAGGTTTCCCAGCTTTCCACAGTGCAGTGTCCTCTTGACTCTTACTGAGAATACAAATTAGAGGGTTTTGTCTCCTGGAGATGCCGTTCTCAGGTTGTCCTCAAGGCTGTGACTTGTCTGCACATCTGTGCATCTCCAGCCCCTGCAGGAAGTCTGGAGATGCTTGTGTAAGTTGTGGCTGCCGTTGTGCCCAGGAAATGGGGAAGGCCAACTGGGGAGAGACGGATGAGATGGGAAGTTCACTGTGAGTGGAAAGCTTCTCTTCACAATACGCAGCAACCCCGAGTTCCCCGGAGTCCTCCAGTGTTCTCTTAGGATCGCCAGCAACTTAGGCCATCCTGTTACTTAACTCTGCCGATCAAAGCACACGAGGGCAGGTGGCGCACGCCACAGCCACTCCCTTCAGCTGATGAGCACTGGCAGTTTGCTCAGTCATTCATTCATTCAGTAAATATTCATTGAGCACCTCTTTGTACCAAGTCTGGTTCTACACACTGAAAATATGTGGCAAAATTGGTTCTCTGCCCACAGTGCTTTTATTAGAGTGGGGTGGTAGACTGTACGAGAAATATAATAGTGTAATACATATTTAATATATAAATATACATTTATACACAAACATATATAATACATATTTCTGTTTCTTAGTGGCTCAAACAGTAACAAATTTGCCTGCAGTGCAGAAGACCTGAATTTGATCCCTGGGTTGGGAAGATCCCCTGGAGAAGGGCATCTTCTGCCCTGCTTCAGGGCAACCTGCTCCAATAGTCTTGCCTGGAGAATCCACATGGACAGAGGAGCCTGTTGGGCTACAGTCCATGGGCTCACAAAGAGTTGGACATGACTGAGTGACTAACACTAACATTTAACTATAAATATATATAAATTAATATATATATATAAATATATAATATATATTTTATAACAATATATTAGCTATGTATTAATAAAATATAAATATGTATTATATAAACTAAATAACATTCTAATATTTATTAATTTATATGACTATATTTATGAAAATATAAATAAAACAATAAAATAGCAAAGAATTACAAATACTATGAAAAAAGAAATCCAAGAGTAAACATCTTGAGAAAGAAAAAGTACTATTTTAGTGAGGATGATCTGGAAAGAGCTTGAGCAGCAACTGGAATAAAGTGAAGAAGCGAGTCCAGAGGATGTCTGGGGGAGTGGTCCAGGTGGAGGGGACAGCAAGTGCAAAGGCCCTGAGGCAGGAGAGCCATGAGGCTTCCTAAAGGAAAACAAGGAGACTAGTGTGGCCGAGACTGCACGTGGGGACGCAGCAGGGCAGGGACGAGTGGTGTGGTCCGTGTGCTGCATGGTACTTGCTTTGTTAGACAGTCCTGTGTGCATCCGGACCATACTTGGGCTTCTCATGAGACAGCTGCATCCTTCAAGATGCAAGGCATGTCTCTTGACCAGTCAGGGACATTTGTTGTTGTTTAGTCACTCAGTTGTGTCTGACTCTTTGCAGCCCCATGGACTGCAGCACACCAGGCTTCCCTGTCCTTCACCATCTCCTGGAATTTGTTCAAACTCATGTCTGTTGAGTCAATGATGTCATCCAACTATCTCTTCCTTTGTCATCCCCTTCTTCTGCCCTCAGTCTTTCCCAGCATCAGGGTCTTTTCCAATGGGTCAGCTCTTCACATCAGGTGGCCAAAGTATTGGAGCTTCAGCATCAGTCTTTCCAATATGCCTTCTAGGAAATGGCATCTCAGTAGCCCGGCCCCAGCATGTGGGGTTGGAATTACTCCTGCTGAACTACAGTTCAGTTCAATTCAGTCGCTCAGTTGTGTCTGACTCTTCGCGACCCCATGAATCACAGCACACCAGGCCTCCCTGTCCATCACCAACTCCCGGAGTTCACTCAGACTCACCTCCATTGAGTCCGTGATGCCATCCAGCCATCTCATCCTTGGTCATCCCCTTCTCCTCTTGCCCCCAATCCCTCCCAGCATCAGAGTCTTTTCCAATGAGTTAACTCTTCGCATGAGGTGGCCAAAGTACTGGAATTTCAGCTTTAGCATCATTCCTTCTAAAGAACACCCAGGGCTGATCTCCTTCAGAATGGACTGGTTGGATCTCCTTGCAGTCCAAGGGACTCTCAAGAGTCTTCTCCAGCACCACAGTTCATAAGCTACCAGCTTGTGATAAGTCCTCTGGCTACCAAAGGGCTCCCCGCCCCCGTGTCAGCCTTTCACTCATAGCACTGTGTGGGGCCAGCCACCCACCTTCTGTTGTTCGTAGCCTTATGCTGAGCTTCGGCCTTCTTGGCCTGAGCCCTGAAACTGCTCAGGGCCCACCACACCCTTGCGGGCCCGCATGATCCTGTGCGCTGTGGCTGCAGCAGGGGCTAGGTAGCCTGGTGAGTGGACTCATCTCCCCGTGGGCTCAGCCCTCTCCATCTCAGAGCACCACCTATGGCCTCTGCTGTTCTGGACTCTTCTAAGGTCTACCAGAGTCTGGGTCATCCCGGCAGTCCTCTGATCTAGAGTCCTGTCCTTCACCACAGCCCTCATTCTGCCATTCTTCCCCTGCCTTCTCTGTCTCCCGTAAGCCTGTGTTTCTGAGGTTTCATTGTGTCCCACTCCAAGCCCATCTGCGTTTTTACAACCCAACTCTCACCGTGCTGTGCATCCAGGCTGGGTGATAAAAGGGGACAAAATCACATCCATATCTCTTATAAGCAAAGAAACTTGTAATTAGGTGGAAACTCAAGGTTATTTTTTCAAAGACATGTTACTAAGATTGGGCAGTCATGGGCCTCCCTCTGTCTCAGGAGACCCAGCCACTGAATGAGACCTTTCTTAAAGGTCTGGGTCTTTCTGAAAGTTTGGTTTATATAATTCATAAACGTAACCCTAACCTTGAAAATTTATAATTCCAATATTTGCTTGAGACTACTGTTGACAAGCACATCTTTACTCAGACTAAATAGATGGATAAATAGCTATTGATTTCCATCAAGATAGATTTATGTCAAGAAAATTTTCCTTTGTACTCATTTTGCCAAAATCTATATGGATTTCTCATCAAAATCTTTTGATCAGTCATGCTAAATGTTAAACCCTTTTCCAAACCACCTGACATTTTATCAAATGGCAGTACCTGAATGAGTTATAGAGTCAACATATCACAAAAATTATCTTCTATAGTAATACAGAGTTTTCTCTTACATGTCACTTTTAAGAAGACAAGGTATTTCTGTGGCCTATGAATAAACTGAATTGCTGAAACGTTTGTTACTTGCCACTCACCTGCACCTATACAGGCACCTGTCAACCTGCACAGTCTACACTGTCAAGCCACACAGTTAGCAGTATTAATTGATCATTCTGTAGGCTGTGTCTCAGAGAAGCTAAGCCCAATGTAATGCGAGAGCAGGATGGCAGGTGGCTCAGGCACATTGAGCTGGCATGAGCTTGTTGATCTCGTTGACCTCAGGAGAGGTCTGATATAGCCAGTAGTAGCAACACAACGTCCTCCCAGCATCAGAGTCTTTTCCAATGAGTTAACTCTTCGCATGAGGTGGCCAAAGTACTGGAATTTCAGCTTTAGCATCATTCCTTCTAAAGAACACCCAGGGCTGATCTCCTTCAGAATGGACTGGTTGGATCTCCTTGCAGTCCAAGGGACTCTCAAGAGTCTTCTCCAGCACCACAGTTCATAAGCTACCAGCTTGTGATAAGTCCTCTGGCTACCAAAGGGCTCCCCGCCCCCGTGTCAGCCTTTCACTCATAGCACTGTGTGGGGCCAGCCACCCACCTTCTGTTGTTCGTAGCCTTATGCTGAGCTTCGGCCTTCTTGGCCTGAGCCCTGAAACTGCTCAGGGCCCACCACACCCTTGCGGGCCCGCATGATCCTGTGCGCTGTGGCTGCAGCAGGGGCTAGGTAGCCTGGTGAGTGGACTCATCTCCCCGTGGGCTCAGCCCTCTCCATCTCAGAGCACCACCTATGGCCTCTGCTGTTCTGGACTCTTCTAAGGTCTACCAGAGTCTGGGTCATCCCGGCAGTCCTCTGATCTAGAGTCCTGTCCTTCACCACAGCCCTCATTCTGCCATTCTTCCCCTGCCTTCTCTGTCTCCCGTAAGCCTGTGTTTCTGAGGTCTCATTGTGTCCCACTCCAAGCCCATCTGCGTTTTTACAACCCAACTCTCACCGTGCTGTGCATCCAGGCTGGGTGATAAAAGGGGACAAAATCACATCCATATCTCTTATAAGCAAAGAAACTTGTAATTAGGTGGAAACTCAAGGTTATTTTTTCAAAGACATGTTACTAAGATTGGGCAGTCATGGGCCTCCCTCTGTCTCAGGAGACCCAGCCACTGAATGAGACCTTTCTTAAAGGTCTGGGTCTTTCTGAAAGTTTGGTTTATATAATTCATAAACGTAACCCTAACCTTGAAAATTTATAATTCCAATATTTGCTTGAGACTACTGTTGACAAGCACATCTTTACTCAGACTAAATAGATGGATAAATAGCTATTGATTTCCATCAAGATAGATTTATGTCAAGAAAATTTTCCTTTGTACTCATTTTGCCAAAATCTATATGGATTTCTCATCAAAATCTTTTGATCAGTCATGCTAAATGTTAAACCCTTTTCCAAACCACCTGGCATTTTATCAAATGAGCAGTACCTGAATGAGTTATAGAGTCAACATATCACAAAAATTATCTTCTATAGTAATACAGAGTTTTCTCTTACATGTCACTTTTAAGAAGACAAGGTATTTCTGTGGCCTATGAATAAACTGAATTGCTGAAACGTTTGTTACTTGCCACTCACCTGCACCTATACAGGCACCTGTCAACCTGCACAGTCTACACTGTCAAGCCACACAGTTAGCAGTATTAATTGATCATTCTGTAGGCTGTGTCTCAGAGAAGCTAAGCCCAATGTAATGCGAGAGCAGGATGGCAGGTGGCTCAGGCACATTGAGCTGGCATGAGCTTGTTGATCTCGTTGACCTCAGGAGAGGTCTGATATAGCCAGTAGTAGCAACACAACGGGTGCTACAGAAGACTCTTGACAGTCCCTTGGACAGTAGGGAGATCAAACCAGTCAATCCGAAAAGAAATCAACCCTGAATATTCATTGGAAGGACTGATGCTGAAGCTGAAGCTCCAATACTTTGGTCATCTGATGCAAACTGACTCATTGGAAAAGACCCTGATGCTGGAAAAGATTGAGGGCAGGAGAAGGGGGTGGCAGAGGATGAGATGGTAGGATAACATCATTGACTCAGTGGACATAAGTTTGAGCAAACTCAGGGACATAGTGAAGGACGGAGAAGTCTGGTGTACTGCATTCCATGGCGTTTCAAAGAGTTGGAGCTGACTTAGCAACTGAACAACCAACAGCACAATGCACTTGCAGAGACTCAGAAGTACCTTTAAGGGCTATCTTGACTTTATATCACCTTCCAGAAAGGATGATCTTCATAATAAGTCCAGTTGGCTTGAACTGATTCAACAGTGATTGCTGTGTGTGGAAGAAAAAAATTCAAACCAAACATCCCCAGGAAGGCTGGACATTTGTGCCTTGTCTTTGGAGCCAGCCCACAGTGGATTGTGAAAATTTAATCTTTGATAATTGTGAACAGTAGCTGCTTCAACCAGTTAACTTTAGAAGATGAATTGACACAGGATATTCTAAAATTCATGACATAAGCAGTAATTTCTCAAAACTTTTTCTTGGTTGTAGGAGGAGCACAAATTATTAATGTCCAACTTAAGGAGCAGCCGTTCACAGGCTACAGATTCCATGTGTGAAATTTAAATCTCTGAGCAGCGACTGCTGGTGCTGGGAAAAGTACACCTTCAGTAATCCCACAAGTCCAGCTGTCCCTGTCTTATTTACAGCAGGGACTGTGAGAAACTCTAACATGGCATGTGTTTTGTCCCCCTGATGGCAATGTAAGCAAAGTAGGGATCCCAACACCAGCAATTACATTTCAGTGGCACAAGCCTGTGTGTGTGCACGCTCAAGCACACAGTCGTGTACAACTCTTTGTGACCCCATGGACTGTAGCCCGCCAGGTTCCTCTGTCCATGGGATTCTCCAGGCAAAAATACTGGAGTGAATTGCCATACCCTCCTCCCGGGGATCTTTCTGACCCAGGGATTGAACCCACGTCTCTTAGGTCTCCTGCATTGGAGTTCGTTACTCCAACGTGGGTTCTTCACCACTAGCGCCACCTGGGAAGCCAAAAATATGTCCACACCCTGCTCCTCCGAACTGCAGGGATCATCGTATGCTCTGAGATGGCTGTCCTTTCCTCCTGTCTGGTCCCTTTGTTGATGCTCACTGATCAGAAAGTCACTTAAGGGTGGTGCTACCAATTTTCTGGCAGGACCCAGTTGTCTTAATTGATTCCCCCTCAGATTCCAGCAAAATCTTACATGCCCACTTAGGTATCTTGTCCACTTTTCTATAACAACAACTATTTCTTATTGATATAAAACACACACATGTATCTACTCTGGCTAATAATCCCTTAGGTGTTCAATATATTGCAAATATTTCTTCTGCCTGTAATTTCTGCCATCTAACTTTGTTTATGGTATTTTTTGTTGTTCAGAAAGTTTTCATTTTTGTCAGAGAAATTTCTTAATTTCCCATCACTGTGGCTCTTTGGAGTTTGTTTCTTGCTTATGAATGCCTTCATCCAAACACGGTTTTTTCTGAAGATGAACGGACCTGTGCCTTATTCTAGTACCAGTACCTTTTTGTTGCTAAGATTTAAGGTCTTAATCCTCTTCAGTTATATTTCTGTGCACGGTGTGGTATAGGAGTGTAATCTTGTTTCTTTCTAACACCTTTACTGAGTGGTCCAGTCTTTCCTCCACTTTTCAGCAAATGTTATCACAGAAAGATTCAAATATAAGTAGACACTGCACACAGTGAGTCCCTGAATGTAGACGATAGTCCCTTGCAGACTATTCTGAAAATGCACTCCCTGTACAAAGCTAAGTATATTGATATGTAACAAACTTGATGTAGTTATTTCTTTACCTGTTTCCCACCTTGTTCCAGAAAGGATTGTGTGCAGGGTTTGCATTAGAAGTGGCCAGTGCAGTAGAGTGCTAGCTGGGCTTAGTCTGCATTAGCTCCGTCCCTCAACTGAGCTCTTGCGTGTCAGGCCCTGCCTTGGGGGGACTTGACCTGGACAGGCTCTCGTGGCTGGGCTCTCTGCTTGGCTTTCTGGAGTATGCAGTGAGAGCATGGAAACAGTCACAGGAAAAGCGTGAAAATATGTCCTTGACTGTCATTGGGTGAAGCAAGCAGAGGGGGAGAGAGGGGCCCAGCAGTTTCCTTTTCATTTTGCCACATGGGGCTTTAAGGAGGGAAGAAAGCTCAGAGCATGTCACACGGATCCAGGAGGCAGAAAAGAAAAAGAGCGTAGAGTGAGGCAGAGCCCCTCCCAACCGAGGGCAGAGAACAGCCCGGGAATGCCTTCCTGCCCGGGGGCTAGCTGCACCTGCTATATTTGGGGTCAGTCTCCTGGAGGCAATGCCTCTGCAGGATTCACCCAGGGAATTCCTGGGAATTTCCACCCACTTCCTCTCCTCCAAATGGCTGCAAGAGGCTTTTCACTCTGACAGCATCTGTGTTTGCATTTGGGTTTAGGATAACTTGTTAACTTAACCAGGCTTCTTGGAGAATCCACAGCCATCAGCATCTTTTTGGAATGCAAGTGAAATTTCTTTGTATGTGCTATTTGTGTGTGTGTGTGTGTATGCTGTTTTATTGTTGCTGTATTTTTTAAAAATAACCATGTTGAAGATTTGAAGGCCATGACTCAGTACTAACTGCAGATATACAAGAAAGGAGAAATAGTCTCACAGACAAATGTGTAATTGATGAGACTGGTTCTGCTTCTGTGAAAATGTGTCCTGTAGGGCCCCAAGGGGGAGGGAGCAAACATCTTCCAATTCACATCAGGAGGAAGAGAGGGGTGAGGTCAGGAAGGGGGCTCTGGAGAGGTGATCTGGTCATGGTTCTCACTTCCGCTGTCCCTGCCAGGAAGGATGCTCCCCTCCATTTCCTGCCTGAGCAAACCCTTTCCTGGTAAATTTTACCCTTTGTTGCAAGACTGCCAAGCAGACCTCATCTGCACTCTGCCATCACCCCTGGAACATCTGAACCCATCACAGAGCCCCCACTCTCCAAGCCTACAAGACAGAGAGGTGATCATGAGGTGAAGGGGTGTCACCCTGACCTCTCGTTTCTAGGACCCCTCTGGCGTCAGTGGAGGGAGCCTGAGTTGTGAGACAGATCAGGAGCTCCACAGGGGAGTCAGTGATATGGGTGGAAGGGAGGGCCCCAGGAGACGGCTGTTTCATGACCAGGATGGGTAGGGCTCTGCATTAAAGATCACAAAAGTTAACAATAATACATAAGTGTGAGATCCTAACGCTGTGCAGAAACTCTGTAAATTCCACAGCAGCCCCCTGAAGTTTGTATTATTGCCTCCGTTTTACAGATGATGAAACTGGGGTGCAGAGAAGCTCAGAGGCTAAGTTTTGAATTCAGATCCACATCCTCCCTCCACAAGTTCCTCCCACTCTACTGCACACAGGGACTGCAGCGTTACATTCCAGAGCAGCGGTTCTCAGCCTTCCCCATGCTGCCGCATTGTCTGCATTCCAAGGCTAGCCCATCAGTAACTCCCCAGATTTCACACGAGGATTCCTCCCCCGAGAGGCCAGAGTGAGCCGTGTCCCCACCTCTGCACCCCTCTGCAGGGAGGCCCACCTGTCAGAGTTAGGAGGGGATGCATGCCTCGCTGAAGCTCCCCAGAAATTCTCAACTGTCCTCCAAGCCGCTTGAGAAGCACTGATTCAGTTAAGCCCGTAGCCAGGGTGGCATAATTTCTACCTACATAACTGCCATTTCCCTTCCCAGGGACAATTTTGGATTAATACCAGGCCCTCCCCTCTGTAAACTTTTACTCCTTGATTCCTTTTAATGTGGAATTTTATCAAAGGACTACACTTTTCATTTAGTACACCAGCATCCAGGGCCAGTGGAGGTATAGATGGTGGGATAGGAGGAGACAGAGGGGCTCTGGGATCACTCGGGGACAGAAAGGGAAGCATTTAAAGACTGGAAAAGGTGTGAACTGGGTTGGGGAGAGGCTCTGCCGAAGTGACCAGAGGACAGAAGGACCCGCAGCAGATGATGGTGTTCCAGTCCTGGCTCATCTGTCTGCCCCGGAGGATTCCTGCAGCCAGTGGGTAGCCAAGCTGCCAAAGGCTTCCGGTGCCTCTCGGCCTGAGGGCACCCTCTGTCCACAGGCACAGGCTGACTCCACAGAGAGATCAGGCAGGAAGGAACCGGGGAGTAGAAAAAACCCCAGAAAGTCTCTCAGCCCGGGAGGGGGAGGAGCTAGTGAACAGAAACTGCAGCGTTTTCTGCCTCAGTGAGAAATTCTGAGGTGTGCTCTGTACTGGTTCCCAGAGGTCCGAACGTGATTGAGTCCCGCTCACTCACAGAGACGACATGCAGTCAACACCTCCTGAGTTGTCTTCTTTTCCTTCTCTGTCTCACTTCCCCCATCGCTCTTTCCTGCTTCCAGGGACCCCCGCCCGGAAGCCACCAGCACCCAGGTTTTTGCCTTGGGATCTCTCTGCTGGGGAGACCCAAATGCTGACAGGCACCTGTGTCAACATTTGCAGTCCAGGCCCTCTCTCAAGCTTCCATTCCACACACCAGGTGCCCCCACGACACCCATCACACCCGACCAGCCTCCACATCTTACTGTAGGAACGAGCTTCTCCTCCTCCGTCTGCCAAGTCAAATAATGGTACGGAGGGTCTTTTCTAGACTATCACCTCCTCCTGAGAGCTTAACTCCAGTGACCCAGTTTGGATAAAATGAAAACCAGAGTCGGGCCTTTTACTCATGTACTGGGGGAGAAAGAGCTCTCCTTTCCAGCTGCAAGAAATGCTGGCTGCCTTTTGTAGATGTAAAGGCAGGTCCTGCTAAGAATGGCTGATGCCACTGGGGCCCCACTGTTACGTGTGGGTGTCACCTCTTCATGGGCACCAGCCACTCACCAGTACATCTCTGCCTGGGGGCTTTCTCAAAAATCTCAGCAGGCTACGTTCCCTGAGTGCCAGAGAATTAATGCTCCTTATGAGCAGCCTTCCTCCAAAGACAGTGGAATTTGTGCCCTCGCCCCTCGACCAGGATAGCACTGAAGTGTGTGCCCCCTACGTTCCAGACAGATGCCCCCAGGGAGAGCGGTTCCAGGCCCGCCATCGTCTCGCTGTCTTCCCTTCTCTGCTCACTTCCCCACACACCTACTGGTATTCCCTGCATTTCCCAAATGACATTCAGATCCCCGCCTTGGGGTCTGCTTTCCGAGAGCCCAAATTAAAAGGTGACAACTCCAAAAATAGACATACAATGACAGAAGTGGGGGAAAACTTATTCTTCATCATCATTTGAACTCTCCATCAAGCAGTGCCTGAGGCGATATGTAGTTTTATATTTTATGTTTTGCTTAAACAAATCTAATTGTGCATGTGCGTCCGTTGCAACACTGAGTCTGATAGATATAGCTAAAGTCCTACAACAGCCAGTGAACATTCCAGATCTTTCACAATGCAGTTTTAGGTTCTCCAGCGTTCTCTCCAGCCCCCCGTCACAGACTGAAATCCTTTTTGTCCTTGCGAAAGCTAAAGCCATCCCCAGCACCTTGGCCCACCACTCCCTTCCCTGCTTGACCAGCCATCCTGCAGGGCTCGCAAAGTCTCCTTTGTCTCTCTTGCTGCACTAAAGTCTCCTCCATTTTTCTGTGTAGGATATTCTTCCTCCTTCATGACCCTTTCCGTGTCCCTGTCACATTTGCAACAGGAAGAAGTATCTGCTCGCTCAGTTACCAGCTGTGTTAGACAGAGACTTTGGGGAGCTGCTCTGCCTTTGTTTCTTGGTCTGAGTACTGATTCCTCACCTGCGTTCACTTTGTGAAACTTACAGGAGGCTTCCAAGGTGTACACTCTCTGCCTGTGTGCTGTATGTCAACAAGAGAGTGTGTGTAAAGATAAAATATCAAAAGTCCAAAGTCCTTCTGGCAAAGGGAAAGTCTTTTTTCCTTATCCAAGGACTAGGATACATTTTGTTGTACAACTTTGGGGTTAGGAGATGGGTGACCAGTTCGCCTTGAAAGAGGAAGAAAAGCACTGGAGCTTCTCTGAGTGGAGAGGGCGTGGTGAGGAGGAGAGATGGAAGGCTGGCTGGGGAGCAGCTCTAACCCCACGATGCCACTGCTACCCAGCAACTCCAGCTCTCAGCGTGCTGTCTGAGCTGGAGGGTGCAGGAGCACGGATTTTTCTGGACTGTGGTAAAGTGGCTTAGTTCCAGGTGTCTACTGACAGGATGGAATGTGATGGGCACACATGGTTCAGGAGCTAGCAGTAAAGAGATCCGAGAGAGAGTGAATTCTAGATTGAGCATTCATCACTGGGAGGATGCCAACTGTATGCGGCCACAGAATTGGGTGTTGAAGCAAGTTTAGTTTCTAACACTGGGGCCTGGGCATAATACAGTTGTTTCAGTAGGTCTTTTCTCCTTTATTGTTCTATCAGTTTCTTGAGAAACTGGATGTGTAGATCAGTGGATGGATGTTTGGATGGTGGATAGATGGAAAGATGGATGGGCAGATAGATCAGTTATCCTTGTAACTACCCTCTATTTCCTCAATTCTCAGCATGAAGAAGATACTCAATAAATTTCTGTTTGCATGAATTAATGGAAAATTGAAAAAGAGAGAGACTTGGGATTTCTTGGATAACCCAGAACTCTTTGCAGGTGGCACTACTGGTAAAGAATCCGCCTGCCAATGCAGAAGACACAGGTTTGATCCCTGGGTTGGGAAGATCCCCAAAGGAGGGCAGGACAACCCACTCCGGTATTCTTGCCTGGGAAATCCCGTGGACAGAGGAGCCTGGAGGGCTATGGTCCATGGGGTTGCAAGCTACAACTTAGCAGCTTAGCACGCACACTCCTACTGTAGAAGCAGATGAACAGTATATATGAAGAACACGTTCTCCAGTTGAGAGCTAGGTTAAAATTCTCAGCTTTACCACTTAGCACCATGCAACCATGGACAAGTGCAGCTTCTTTGGACTTCGGTTTCCTTATCTACAGAAAAGGTGCCTGAGGAAAGACATACTTTTATTAACCTCAAGTGCTTTTTCAGGTTTCTTTGTTGGGAGGGTCATTTTCAGGACTTCCATTCTCAGGTGACACAGCTAACCTGATGGTATCAATTCTCTGTCCTTGAATGCCTCTCCCTCTTGTTTGTTGGCTGTGGCATAGCTGTCACCATCAGCAAGAGTGTGAAAGTGCAAATGGTCACAGAGTTAAATGCATGCAGAGGGGTAAGTGATTCAGGACACCCTCAGTTCCTACAAAGAGAACAGCCTTTCTGTGGTGGGAGGACACTGGGATTTTCAGTGGGGTAGAGAGAGGACACAGAAAAGGGACTGGGGCCTTCAGTGGCTTTGTGCCAGACCCATCAAAAAGGATACTGGTGCCTCCTTTGCTGAACTGTCACTGCTGCAGGTGATTGTCATTTGTGTTCCTGTCTCGTTGAAGTGGGCAGGTGTTACCTGAACTTTGGAGAGGAATACACTAGGAGGCTCAATGGATAAAGAATCTGCCTGCAGTGCAGGAGACTCAGGAGACGTGGGTTTGATCCTTGGGTCGGAAAGATCCCCTGGAGTAGGACGTGGCAACCCACTCCAGTATTCTTGCCTGGAGAATTCCATGGACAGAGGAGCCTGGCGGGCTGTGGTCCACTGGGTCACAAAGAATCAGACACGACTGAAGCAACTGAACATGTACACACCCCAGGTGTGAAATGTGTCTTTTCAGAAGTAACCCTGGAAGAGGCACACCTGGGCCCTCCTCTGAGCACCCCACTGTGGGTGAGGGGGTGATGTTTGCCAGATGTACCCCCTCAGCATCTCTGCAGTAGCTCCCCCCTTCCCCAGTAGCAGGCCATTATATTACCCTGCACATCAGGCCTCCTAATGTGGCCATGGGTAAGAGTTCCCTAGCAGTTTTGTTGAAAGGCAGATCCTGATTCAGAGGGTTGGGGCAGGGCCTGAGATTGGGCATTTCTGACAAGCTCCCCAGAGACTGATGAGACTGCTTGGTCATGGCCCCCACTTTGCTGATCAAGGCTACAGATCCTTGTTAAATTAATGAAAGAATACATGATGAGCATAATTTATCAGATTTCTGTTGTGTTCATCGTCAGCCCCAGGTCTTTCATCTCCTAGGAGACTCTTACCTGTCAGCCCCTCCCAGGAAATTGCTGTCTGTTACCTACAGCCAGCTGTCCAACCAGAAGCCAGGATCTGTATCTTCAGCCATGTGGTCCCATCTCTGCTTCTGGGCAGCAGTGGCCTACCCCTGGCTCCCCCACCCCCAGCCTGTGCCCCATGACTCACCAGGTAGCATTTGATGTGAAGATGAAAGGACCGGCACACCTGGGTGACGGCCCCACTCCTCCAGCTCCACTTCCTCAACATCAATCACTCCCACCCTCTCATCGATCCAGATTAAAAGCCAGGCTTTCAAACCCAGCTCTCCCTGCAACAAATTCTGGTTCACAGCTGACCCCACGGCCCACTCTGCTGTCCAAAGGAGACGTGTTAGGACCAGCCCAGGGGTCACCTCTTCCCTCTGGGGGCCACTCAGTGTCTAGGCGACTGGCATTCCCTTCCTAAGACCCCTGAGCTGCATGGGGAGTGTCTGGGAATGGGAGGGGAGGCCCCTGTGCGTCCTCAGGTGTGCTGGGCAGCCCGCTGCCTGCCTGCCAGGTGGTCGATCTCAGGGCGGCCTCCTGGCACACGTTCTGCTCCCAGTCCCTGGTGATGGGATTTGTTACCTGTGGAGTCATGCTGTGCTGTGCTTAGCTGCTCAGTCATGTCCTAGTCTCTGCGACCCCATGGACTGTAGCCTGCCAGCCCCTCCCCGTCCATGGACTTCTTCAGGCAAGAATACTGGAGTGGGTGGCCTATCCCTTCTCCAGGGGATCTTCCTGACCCAGGAATTGGACGGGGGTTTTCTGCATTGCAGACAGATTCTTTACCAGCTGAGCTACCAGGGAAGCCCGTGGAGTTGAATCAGACATAAATTAAAGGCTTGGCCTCCCGTTTCCATGGCTTATCCCTGCACAAGAGCCTTCATCAGAAGAAACTCCAGCACTGGCCAGAGTTTCACCTTCCAAGTTCCCTCTGCTGCATTCTCCTGGGTATGGGGAGTGCTCTCTTTCTGGAGGATTTTGATGCCCTCTGAACACAACTGAGAATTCCTGAGGACATTTGGAATCAGCAATTCAACTCATATTTATTGAGCCTCTAATAACTCATTAGAAAAGACCCTGATTGAAGGGGAAAGGAGAAGCGGGTGGCAGAGGATGAGATGGTTAGACAGCATCACGACTCAGTGGACATGAATTTGGGCAAATTATGGGAGACCATGAAAGACAGGGGAAGCCTGATGGGCTACAGTCCAGGGGGTCACAAAGAGTCAGACACAACTTAGCGACTGAACAACAACAACGCAAGTCCCAAGGACAGCCACACTGCTGAGGCTACGTGGTCAACAAAACACAGACGCCCCTGCTCTCCTAGAGCATATGTTCTCCTGGGCCAGGAAAGGAAACAAACAAGTCAATAAATAATCAAGATATTTTCAGATAGGGACAAAACTGCAAAGACAAACAAGGAGATGCAACCCTGGGACTTTCGGGGGTCAGGGGACACCTTCATGAAGAGGTGGCGTTTGAATCAGTACCCAAACAGTGAGGAGCCAGCCACGTGGAGCCCTGGATGCGAGACAGAGTGTGTCACCAGCCAAGGGAAGGAAGAGGCAGGAAGACACTGAATCCTCCAGGATGAGAGAATAGCAGCAGGGGTAGAGCATGGGAGTGAGGGAGGTGAGTCTTAAGAGCCAGGAACAGCACATCAAGTAGGACCTTGTGGTCTTCTCTAATGCAGTGAGAATCCCCAGGGCTATTTAGGTTGGGGGAAACATGATGGGACTTAATGTTTTAAAGAACACACTGGCTGCCTTATGCAGGAAGAACAGAGACGGCGGGGCACAGAAACCAATCAGAGGGCCATTCCCGGGAGATCTGATGGCGGCTTGAAAAAAGGAAAGTGGCTGGAGTTAGAAATGTGGACAAAGAACCTCACTGAAACCTCCACTGGGTGGCAGCTTTACCGCCCTACCCCCTACAAACTCAGCAAAGATGCCCAAGTTATCGCCTGAGTCCCAGACTCCCTACAGGCTGGAAGCTCCTCCTAGCACTCCGGCTCCATGAGACTCTCCCCCTCCATCTAGTGCCAAAGTTCCAACCGCTGGCCATAAGGCAGCTTTCTACTGACTTCTGCTACTCAGATCGGGAACAACCAATAAATAAGCCTCAAAGTGCTTTATTTGTGGGACTTCCCTGGTAACTCAGGCAGTAAAGAATCCGCCTGTAGTGTAGGAGATGCGGGTTCAGTCCCTGGGTCGGAGATCTCTGGAGAAGGGAATGGCTACCCACCCCAGTATTCTTGGCTGGAGAATTCCATGGACAGAGGAGTCTGGTGGGCTTCCTTCCATGGGGTCGCAGAATCGGACACAACTGAGCAACTTACACTTTCACTTTCACACTTTATTTTCACTAAATATTTTGTCTCCATCTTCAACTGCCTTAAAGTTTGTAGCTGAATGGGAGCCTGCTACTTCCTAAAATGTATTCAGTCCAGTGTTTCAGGTCTGGACCCTCAAGGTGAAGCTTCTGAGTGGAGAGCTGCTTGACTGTCTTTATTCCTTTACTGCACCGTGTGACCGAAACCAGTGTTTGCTGACAGCACGTCATCTGTGTCCCTGCCCTTTGTGACCACCGGGCTCAGCTATGCCACTGTCATTTACAAGACCAAATCCCTTTCCAGGTTTCCCTGGGTGAGGCATTTGTCAGGAATGTAGAAAGTTGTAAGGGAGTGGGCCTGTGACCACTTGTATTACTGCATTCTCTGATAGCTTTTTCTCTTGCTACTTCAGGATGAATTGTAAAGGGCCAGGGAGATAACAGAAACTCTAAAACTGAATTGTTGCACCCACACAAGGGGGAGTTTTAGTTGTTATTTAGTCACTCAATCATGTCAGACACTTTGCGACCACACGGACCATAGCCTCTAAGCTCCTCTGTCCGTGGGATTTCCCAGGCAAGAATACTAGAATGGGTTCCTCCTGCAGGTGATCTTTCCAACCCAGGAATTCAACCCTTGTCTGCTGCTCTGCAGGCAGAGTCTTCACTCCTCAACCACTGGGGAAGCCCAACAAGGGGGAATGGAAGTGTTTCAAGCTATGAAAGCCTATCTGAACTGTAGTTAACTCACTTGAATGTTGATAAAGGAACTAGTGAGAAAGATGGGATTTCCTGGAATTCTTGACAATTTTCCTCTATTGTATAGACTGTTAGTTCTGGGAGGAACGAACAAGCTTGCTTCTTTCATTTCAAGGAAGAGGAAACAGAAGCCCAGGGAGAGAAAGGAGTGTGCACAAAGTAAAACAAATTGCTGTCTGTCTCAGCCAAGTTTACTCCCTGAAGCAGAACGTGGGACCTGGGCTTGCTTGGCAATTGCACGATTTGGGAGATTGGTCCTAAGGAACAAGAGTGGAGTGCTGGGAAAAGGGAAGGCGAGAAGGAAAAGACGCCAGCTTCTGTCCCTAGTGATCAAGGGTTTCACCGTGGGAGGCTCACTCCCTGTACTCCTGGCTGTGGGCAGCAGAGCAGCTGACCCAGGACAGGCAGGTGGGATGGACCCATTGCTGTCCTGATGGTGAGGTGCCCCAGCATTTCTGACCATCACTGACCGATGGGGAAGCCATGGCCACTGGCCATGTGCATAGGGTGAAAAGCAGCTTAGAATATGGGATGCAAATGCACAAGTATTAATGCTTGTTGTCAAATACTGCCTTTCAAATAGGACTGCCAGAATTCCAGACTACGGAAAGACAGAATACGCATGTAACAATACACAAGAAAGTCAAAATGGACAGCTTCAGCCCTGACTCAGTCAGTATCTCACAAATGCAGCTACTCACTGCTGCTCACTTGCTGGGCACACTGCCCAGGGTTAACACTTCACGTGCCAAGACTGAGCAATCCTTTTTTATTCTTTCTCTCTCTGTCTTATTTAAAAAACAAAAAGCAAAAAACAAAAAACAACTATTCGAATGCCCTGGAGCTGCTAGTTTTTTCTTTATTTTGGCTGTTCTGGGCCTTATTTGCTGCATGCGGGCCTTCTCCAGTTGCAGCGAGTGGGGGCTACGCTCTAGCTGTGGTGCGCAGGCTTCTTGTTACTGTGGAGCGGAGACTCTAGGGCACAGGCTCACAGTCTCGGTCCAGAGCCTCAGGTACTCGGCAGCATGTGGAATCTTCCCCGACCAGGACTCCAACCTGTGGCCCCTGTATTGGCAAGCAGATTCTCAACCACTGGACCGCCAGGGAAGTCCCTTTCTCATTCTTTTCACTGATCACTCAGGGTATGGGGCTGATAGCCCAAGTGAGCCACGGCAGAGTTCCGCAGGTCCTCCAACTTTCTCAGCTCCTGGCCCTCCTCACTGGGTTAAGGATCCTCTCTCACCGTCACCTTGGGAAACGTCTACACAGAATAAATGAAACTGAAACTCCCTTAGAGTAGTCACAAGCCCTTCCCTCAAACACCCACATTTTTATCATGATTGGGTGACACTCAGAATTCATCATCTTCAATTCATGGTTGTATCATAAACATGGTTGTATCTGTAAACTTTTTAGGAATGAGCAGTGTCCTTTTGTTTCACAGCTAATGGAGACTTCACTTTTGTCAACCAGAGGACACAGCTGACCTTATCCACTCTTCTCATTTTTCACCTGTCTCGAGACCTAAAATAACAACAGCCAGCTTAAACTACTCCATCTTCTGCCAGCTTTAACCATGAGAAAGTTTCTTTCTGTTACTGAACTAAACCCTTTGACCTGGTTCTAACTCTTGGGGCTACGCAGGAAAACCCCAGCCCTCTGGTAGCCTTTTTCATATCTGATGGCAACTGCTGTGTTCTTTGTTATTCTAGACTTACTTTTTTCTAAAGACACAATAACCTACCGTGGTACCAGCCTCTCCTTGAAACTCAATGCTAGAACTGTCTCAAAGAAATAGACGGTTTAATGGAGGTGATCTTAAATATATTATATCATAAATATGAATTTAGAGAGGACTTCCTATGTCCTTATTCCACCGCTACACTCCAATGCAAATAGAGACGTGGGATATCGTTATGATGACATTGTGTGGTTAGGTGTCTGAGCAGCTGGTTTATAGTTCATGGTCCTTTATGGTACAGTTTTGAATAATGCAGCCAATCCTAAAATGTTTTAAAACATCAGATTAGCCTCTGGGACAGTACAAGGTGACCTGGTCAGTTGTAGCACAGAATCCTGAATGCATAAAAATAAATTAAAACAAAACAAAACAAAACGAAACAGGGCTTACCGTCACAACCATTCAAAGATCTATATCAAACTCTCCTCTTTCTTTTAGGAGGTGTCAAATTCACATATTTATTTATTGACCTGAGCCTTGCTCAGTTATAAGAAAATGTTTTGCAGCATCTTCCATAAATATATGCATGATTTCAAATAATGTCAGTGAGACAAAGGGAGAAATCAGAAGTACCAGCAGGTGGGTCAGTGCACACAGTGAGAGTCCAAAGGTCCAGTGCAGTTGGTAGACCCTATGCAAATTGCTTGAATTTGGATCCAGATATCTGAGGTCAAAGGAAAATCGAACTAAATTGAAGAGAGTGTTGTTATAAAGGAAGTGGACTGATTTGAGTTATAAATTTGAAGGAAAGCTAGTGAGACCTGCCAATGAATTGTGTGTAGGGTATGAGGGAAAAAGAAGAAATGAAATTAACCATGTTCTTGGCATCATAAACCCCATGGAGGGTAGTGACATGGAGTACCATTGATAGAGATAGAATAGGATAATTATATACATAGTTGTAGAAGTCCCAGTAGGGCACTATGGATAGAGAAGGAAACCTAGGAAACTTTAGGAGGCATTTGTAAGTCAATGATAGCTCAAGAAAGCTACTGGAACATTATTCAGTGAAGCAGTCTTGCTTAATTATAAAACCGTAAACAAAACCACAAGATATGCCCAGGCCACTAGATGGAGGAAAATTCACCACCCTTCTACTAATATGATAATCCCAGTTTGTGGGTTGCCATTTCCTTCTCCAAGGGATCTTCCCAACCCAGGGATCAAACCCAGGTCTATTTCCTACCTAATATAAAGGAGGAGCTAGTGAAGGAGGCAGAGAAGGCAATGGCACACCACTCCAGTACTCTTGCCTGGAAGATCCCATGGGCAGAGGAGCCTGGTGGGCTGCAGTCCATGGGGTCTCAAAGAGTCGGACACGACTGAGCGACTTCACTTTCACTTTTCACTTTCATGCATTGGAGAAGGAAATGGCAACCCACTCCAGTGTTCTTGCCTGGAGAATCCCAGGCACGGAGGAGCCTGGTGGGGTGCTGTCTATGGGGTCGCACAGAGTAGGACATGACTGAAGCGACTTAGCAGCAGCAGCAGCAGTGAAGGAGGTGCTAATGATGTGTGCCTTAATGCCTGCATCTTCCTATACCTGAAGAAGGCGACCTTTTCCCCTCCCCTTTTTCCCATTATAAATTGTAGCCCACTCGATCTTCAGGGCAGAGCTGCCTTGCCTGCCCATTTGCATCTCTTACAAGCATCCTATATTAATAAATCTACTTCTTGCCTGTTACCTTGCCTCTCGCTGAATTCCTTCTGCTCTGAGACACAAAGAACCTGAGCCTCAGTAAGTCTGGACATCAGGTGAGTGATTCTAATTAGATTGTGGGTTGGAGTCCCAAACTGGGTTGTGGTTGGGTTTGAGTCCCAGCATGTGGATTCAAGTCTCAGTCTGAGGTAAATGGTCTCACCATGGCTATGACTTAGAGGGGATAGTTGTGAGGAGGATGGGGGAGGGGTCGCCTCTGGCTGTCTTTGAACATGTGAAGTTTGAGATGTCTAATAGACAAGGATGTGGGGGTGCTGAGAAGATGGTTGAATATATGAGTCTAAAACTCAGAGGACATATCAGGTCTGTTGATTAAAATGTGCATGTTGTCAACACATGCATTTTATTTGCATGCTTGAAGCTGGAGGAGACCACCAATAGAGAGGGATCAAAGAAAGAGCCTTGGTCACTCCAACTTTTAGAGATCAGGAAAGAAGCAGGCAGCCAATTAAGGAGACTGGAAAAGTGTGGGTGGTAGAATAAGAAAAGAAGAGGGTGTTATCTCAGTATCAGAAGTCCTCTGTCAGAGACGGGAGCAGTGAATTGGATCAGGTGCCACCAAGAGGTTGGGTGAGAACAGAAAATTAACCTTCAGCTTTGGCAAGATGTAGGTCAAAGGCAACCTTAGTAAAAGTGCTGTTGGTGAGGGCTGATGAGACTAAATGTGGCTGGAGTGACTGAGGTGAAAATGGGAGGCAAGGAATTTGAAGATTTGTTTATCCTCAGATATTTCAGTGACTTTAGCTGTGACTGGGAACAGAGAAATCGGAAAGCTGAAAAAACATGCCAGATCAAGAGGGTTTTATTCAAGGAGGGAGATTTTAAGATAGAATACATGTGATGCCTAATTGGAAGGGAGAGAGTATTCAGCGCAGGACAGAAAGGGGATAATCCCAGTATGCAAATCCTTGAGTTTAGAAGGAGATGGGGAAATGAAAGTGAAAGCTGCTCAGTCGTATCCTACTCTTTGCAACCCCATGGACTGGCTATACAGTCCATGGAATTCTCCAGGCCAGAATACTGGAGTGGGTAGCCTATCCTTCTCCAGTGGATCTTCCCGACCCAGGAATCGAACCAGAGTCCCCTGCATTGCAGGTGGGTTCTTTACCAACTGAGCTATCAGCAAAGACGCAGAGGGGGATGGGATGCAAGGTTAAATTCAGGACTTAGAAAGGGACACAAGTTTTCCGACATCACAATGAGGTACACATACAGACCATATGGCAGACCAAAAGGAGGAAAGACAAGGCCCTTTAGCGCTAATTAAAGCTTTTCTCTATGAAATCAGAATGGAGGTTCTGCCTGAGGCTTCGGGGTGAGTAGCTTCTGGAGTCTCGAGAAGTAAAGCGTCTGTTTGTGAGGGTGGAAAAGTGCATTTACTGGCGAAGAGTAGTAGAAGTTTCTGGAAGGGAGGCGTGCCCTTGTGACGTCTAAGGTCATAAATTTAAAGTGATATAATTTTCTCCAGTAACATTGAGCTTCTTGGGCGCAAACATAGCGTAAGCAGAAAACTGGGCTTCACCAGATTGTTTTTCCAGGAGTCATTATGAAGGGAGAGAGAGACAAAGAGTTTATGGGGAGTGATGCTACCGTGCTGTTCCTGTCACCTAAGTGGGTCAAGAGCAAAGGATGGTGACAGAAGGTAGAGGCAAAGACTTAGAAGTTTCAGGAAAGTCAGATATTTTCTGCCATGAGAGAACCAGAACAATAAGATAAAATGCTTAATGATCTCAGCATGGGAGATTATTGCAGTGGGATGGAAGGGAGATAGCACAGAGACTAGAGAAATAAACATATGCCAAAGTTATATTCTTATTTGGAAAGAGGATATAAACATTTATTAACTTTAAATATGGATAGAAAAAAGTATGATCGAATATTTTTACTTGCAAAGTAAAGGTAACTACTAGAAGATGAGAAGTAATAGATAAGTTCTCAAGTCATTAAATTGGAAAAGGATCACATAAAATGCAATCAGTCCACTAAAAACCAGAATCAGGGGGAAAGAGAACACATACCACGTTAAAATATAAAACTAAAATAAGATGGCAGGAAAAAGTTTGTAGTTGTGTCTTTCAGGTTTTTATCTTGTCCATTTTTTTTCTTGATCAGATTTGCCAGAGGTTGATCTTTTTGTTGGTCTTTTCAAAGAACAATCTAAGGTTTATTGGTTACTCTTTCTTTCATTTTCTAGCCTTTAATTTCTCCTCTTATCTTTATCAAATTCCCTGACTTCTTTGGAAATATTCTGTAGAGCTGTTAGGTAGTCTTCTGGGTCGTGTGCTTTGTCATGCTCACTACTGCCTTCACATCAAGTCTAGCGCCCCACGTGGCTGCAAGATGGCGACTGCTGACCTTTGAGACGATCTGCTTCCTCATCATACCCACCAGGAGAAAGTGAAAATATCTGGTGTTTCTTTTTGGCTTCAAAATTTATTTATTTTTATAACTCTTTAATTGAAGCATAGTTGATTTATAGAACTGTGTTAGTTTCTGGTATACACCACAGTGATTCATATATATGTGTATATATATATATATATATATATACACAAATGTATATATATACATATATATATACACACAAATGTATAT
>SJYC01141953.1:0-24721 GCA_006408675.1 Madoqua kirkii
GGAAGATCCCCTGGAGAAGGAAATGGCAATCCACTCCAGTACTATTGCCTGGAAAATCCCATGACAGAGGAACCTGGTAGGCTACAGCTCATAGGGTCGCAAAGAGTCGGACACGACTGAGCGACTTTGCCTTTACCTTCTTAACCTCCATACAGATTTCTCAGGAAGCAGGTATGGTGATCTGGTATTCCCTTCTCTTGAAGAATTTTTCACCGTTTGTTGTGATCTACAGAGTCAAAGGCTTTCAGGACCCATTATAAACAGACGCCAGCTAATTTCTTCTTTGAATAACCTATGGGTCACGTGGCAGATTTCTTGAGAACCAGAAGCAGTGTTTCCCTTCTTATCTCCCGACCTGTGCACACTACAGGGTGGGGCAAGGAAGAGATGCTGGAGGGCTAGTGAAAGTGAAGTCGCTCAGTCGTGTCCTACTCTTTGTGACCCCATGGACTGTAGCCCACCAGGCTCCTCTGTCCATGGGATTCTCCAGGCAAGAATACTGGAGTGGGTTGCCATTTCCTTCTCCAGGGGATCTTTCCACCCAGGGACTGAACCCAGGTCTCCTGCATTGCAGGCAGACACTTTATCCTCTGAGCCACCAGGGCTAGTAGGTGATGTTTAAGGACTGAGGAGCTTGGGTGGCACCAGGCTGGGCATGGGGATAGTGTTTGCCCACAGAAATGACAACATTGCTTGGACATTTTAGGGACAAAAAGCCTGTATATGTGTATATTTGAGTCTGGTCCCTTAAACATATTATTTATGGTGTAGTTTGCAGTGGTTTTGCAAAGGAAAATCCATTTGAATACAATATTCTCAGATTGCCCTGTTCACTTAGTAATTAAGGTATATTACCCTTGTAGATTACTTGAGCCTTATGGTTTTTGGGTTTTCAGCACTCTCCAAAGTTCCTCCAGACCGCTGCCAGTGAGACATGTGGGGAAGGTTGTAAATGCCTTTGCTGTATCTTTCTGCCTAAGTATTTGCAGCAGATTTTATGGAGCTTGTAAATAGGAACTGATTTTCTTTTACATATGTGAGTCAGCCTTATTTGGGTCTAAAGTGGACTTTATGAACCTGCACGGATTAGAATAAACACTGTGCCCAGCAATCAGTTGTATATTTAGTTCTTAAATAGGCTAGGCTTTTTTTGTAAGTGTATATATGTATGTGTGTATATGAGAACTGAATATTAAGAAAAAAATTAAGTGTGAATACTGCTGGCTTGCGTGAAGCTGACTGATCTGAGGATGGGCCTGGGAGAATTCCTGGCCAAGGTGGAGCCACAGCCAACAGCTAAGGGATCTCTTTTTCTCCTGGAAGTCATTGTTTCTTTACCTATTAAATGGATAGCATGGGTCTCCACAAAACCCTAGGATGGTTGTGCAGATCAAAGAAAGCTGGGATGCACAAGGCCTAGCACAGTGCTGGTGTCTAGTGGGACTCGGTAAATACTTACTACTTATGGAATCTCAGCCTGGAAGGGACTGGAAGTTTCTGGAGGAGAATGACTTGTGTCTTCTGCTGTGTCCCTGACAGTTCCCAGGAAGTTCAGGGTCAAAAAAATAATAATAGGTTTTTACACTGAATGAAAGTATCAAAGTCCTGCTAAAGAAAAGTTCCCATTCAAAACTGTTGTCCCGGATCATGATCAGTAATAGAGGAGTGAGGAGGGGAGACAAGGAGGGATGGTAGAGGACAGGGCCTCTCAAGCTGCACTGCTGGGGTTTGTGTCTCAGCTCAGGCACTTTAGGAGCTGTGTAACCCTGGACATGTCATTTAGCCTCTCTGTGCCTCAATCTCTTCACCTGTAGGATGGGTATAATCAATATCAATGTTATAGTGATAGTGTATGGACATGTGTTATAGTTAGAGATGTAAAAGGCTTAGTGTGCCTGGCACACAGTGCTTGTTATTATTATCATTATCTTTATCTGTATTAATCATGGTTAGAAAAGGGGATTTTGTTGATAGAGAGACTTGGACTTGAGTCTTAGCATTGCCACTTACCAGCTCTGTGACTTCGGATAATTACTCAACCTTTCTAAGTCTCTGTTCCCTCATCTGTTATTTGGGATGTCTCTTCTCCTGGGGTCATTAGGAGCACCAAATGAGATAAGATGTTTAAAGTATTGAGCCTTGTGCCTGTCATAGAAAAAGCACTTAATCAATGTTATCTATTTTATTATCTCAAGAACTACTTGAATTTAATACCATTCATTCAGCAAATATAGGTGAAGCCCAACGTGGAGTGTAGGCCTGGTATGGAATGAAGTTTCTTCCTTCTCTAATGAGGGAACATGGACATCTTTTCTGTTTTGGATGAATATTAGCTTCTTCCATTGTAGTTAGAACATTGTAAGATTGCACAAAAAAATCTGGAGAAGAGACTAAAGGTGGGGCAACCTGAAGCTTCAAAAGGCAGTGTGGCTCTGAGAATTAGTGCTCTCGTGGGGAGACCCAGGTACGAAGCAGTTGCACATCAGGAACCTGGGACCAAAGCCTGTGGAGACTTCCAGGGTGACCCCCCATCCTGGTCTTTGCAACTTACTGGTAACTGTGTCCCTTTCACTTGAAAACTGTCCTAGGTTAGATGTTAAATTATCCGATTCCTCATACTTGAGCTACTTAAGAGAAACACCCCCCTGTATCTCAAAAGGGTGTGGCTGGAAGCATCAAGAGGCCCTGTCTGACTTTGGGAAGGCAGCCTGGCATTTTGTTGGGTTGAGGGGGTGAGAGGGCTTCTCAGGTGTGGTAGGGGAGGCCACAGGAGGGGAGACCATGGAGAACCCATTTCCTTCCCTCACCTGGAAGCATATGGATGTTTCCTTTTTCCTCTCTTTTTCCAGGTCAACACACATTATGGGAACTTTGTCATCTTCCTAGATTCTGAAAGTGAGTGGCTACTTGCCAGAGGGAGAGTGCAGAGGGGACAAATTAAAATGGCAACAGAGCAACAAAAACCCATATAAAATAAATAAGCCACGGGCTCCAAGGAAGAAACTTCTGGGCTGAATTAGCATCCTGTTCCCTCCTGATTGTTTGTGGCCATGGTTGTTATTGGCGGAGGGAAAGTGGTTGGTGGAGGGGTTCTGGCCCGCCCAGCTCTTGAGTTCTCACTTCTGCTTTCCAGCTCAGTGATGAGGACAGCCTGGATGGAGGGGGATGGGACCATGGGAGAGGAGGCATTGGCCAAATATTTTAGAGCAGCGCTCACTAAGACTCTTGTTAAAAAATAATTACATATAAATAGCAAACTAGAGATCCCCCAAGATTTCTGCAGTGCTGATGTGTTACTTTTAGTAGCAGGACAAAAAAATTGTTTTTGAAGACTAATAAGATCCCCTGGAGGAGGACAGGGCAACTCACTCCAGTATTCTTGCCTGGAGAATCCCATGGACAGAGGAGCCTGGTGGGCTACAGTCCATAGGGTTGCAATGAGTTGGACAGGACTGAAGAGACAGCATGCACGAAAGACGAATAATTAAGTGTATATAGTGATAACAGTACACCAGATTTTCATCAGAGTGTTTCACATGCATTTACTTCTCTAATCCTCACAGCAAACCTCCAAGTTGGCCATATCATCATCCTCTGTTTCCAGATGTGGACCCTGAGAGCTTCAGAAACTTGCCCAAAGTCATATGTCTGGTCAGTGGCAGAGATTCCTCCTGGGCAGCCAGTTTCCAGAGTTAAGTTCTTAAGCAAACTCTGTATCACCTGGGCTGAAAGTCAGGCTGAGAACAAGAAACTGAGGCACAAAAAGGTGAGGCTTAAGTTACACAGCTAGGAGGTGAGAGTAGGACCCAAGCTCAGCTGTGCCACGCTCCAGAGGCGTTAATGCTTAGCAGTTATTAACACCTTTTCTCTTTCTCATTGGGTTTCCCAAAGGATTGTTGTGAAGGTCAAGTGAGACACAGTACGTGGTATGTGGATGTATTTGTGTGTTAAGCTGCTTAGTCATGTTCGACTCTATGCGACCTCATGGACTGCAGCCCACCAGGCTCTTCTGTCCATGGGGATTCTCCAGGCAAGAATACTGGAGTGGGTTGCCCTGTCCTCCTCCAGGGGATCTTCCCAACCGAGGGATTGAATCCAGGTCTCCCTCATTGCAGGAGGATTCTTTACTGACTGAGCCACCAAGGAAGTCAGTTGTAAAGTACCAAACAAGCTGTCATTCAGACACTACATCTGAGGACAAGGAGGAAAGACACTTTCCTTGTGCCCAGGGGCGCTTAGGCAGAGGCTGGCGGAGACAAACCTGCACATTTGCAGCAAGTGGACTCAGCAGTGGAGATATAAGGTGTGAAGGAAAATCGGGTGGGATCCTAAAACCAGGCAGACAGGAGGAGAGGAATGTTCCTCCTCCAGTGCTAGATGATCGGGCCAAGAGATCCAGCCCTCTCTCATCTGTGCCCATGGCTCAGAGAGCCCAGGGATAATAAAGCAACATCACCATCGGGGATAAAGACAGCAGCTTTCTTTTAGCTAAAGACATTCGATCTTCTCCCTCTCACCAAACTGTCCTTTCTTCAGGCTGTTTCCAAGCCTCTCCCCAGGTTATGAGCTCTGAGCAGGCACCTCTGCAGCGGGGTCCTAATTTGCGTCTCATATGGACATCTTTATCTTGAGCTACAGGGCTCCTCTGAGATGCAATTTGCCTATAGAAACACGTTTACTGTGGATCTTGAAAGTGGCACGGAGACTGACGGCTCGGCTCCTTCCCTCTTCCCTTCCAACCTTTACCCCACCCCCCACCCCCTAGTTTTCCCAAATCCTGCTGAAGGCTCATTTGTTTCCCAGGGCAGCACATATGCCTGTCTTTCTCTTCAGGCTGACTTATTGTACACGCCTTTCATCTGCTCAGAATCTGATTTAAATATGAATCCATAGAGCCCAAACACCCAGCCCTCAGAAGAGCTCTAACTTTGTTAAATTTTATTTTGCCCAATCATAGCAGTTATCTTATTCTCTTCTGCTCCACAAGGTCCTATCAAAAGAGACTAAATGACAACCTTTGGAAAGAGAGCAACCTTAATCACGTGAAAGTAATTTATTTTTAATCCACCACACTGCAGCTGTCCCCTAGTTACTTGTGAATATGTATCAAGCCCAAACTTTGAAATTTTGATAATTGGCTTCTTGCCGTTTCATTATTTCTCCTTCTCTTCTAGATCTGATATGTGTGAAAAGTTTCCCGAGAATATATCCAGCAAATGCATCCTAGACTGAAAGATAGGCACAGTACAGTGCGATATAGTAAAGCCTCCATTATTCACTTATTTAATGACTGTTATTTGAATGTCTTCATTGTTTCAGGTACGGGATGAGGTGCTGGCGATACAGTAATAAGGAAGGTCAGAGTCTCTGGCCTCACAAACATTCTGGCTAGCGGAGCAGAAGTCAATGAAAGAGCAAATAAAGGCATTTTACACATTGTGATAAATTCTGGGAGTGAAGCAGGTGGAGAGATTATGATACAATATGGCCGTCCCAGTACAGAGCATGGTGAACTGATCAATGTTTCTTTTCCAGGAAACATAATTCTCTGAATGCAGCCTAAACTGCATTTGGGTTGTTTCTTTCCTTATCAGCCACTTTATACTTTTTATCTGTATTGAGCCAAAATAAAATTTTTATTATACAGAGTATTTTCAGTAAATGCTTTATTATACAAAGTAACTGCAGCAAATATGTAAAACAGAAAGAAGAAGGTGACCTGTATTATCACCACTGAGAGTCACTGCCACCTTTTGGATCTTCTTTCTATTAATAACTATGTTTGTGTATGTGTCTTATAAATTTTATAAACTGGTTTGATCCACTTAAGAAAATGTTACATGTTATTTTCCCCCATGTCAGGAAGGGTCCTATATTATCATCCATAGTGGTGTCATCATATTGCACTGTGTGGTCAAGCGAAATACCTCCTCTCTTTTGGATGCAAAGCAGTCAAACCAGGTCTTCCTCCTTCTGAACTTGTGTAATTTTTTTTTCTAACCTAAATGTAGGACTTTACATTTTTATTAGAAAATCATATTGTTGCTTTTAAGATAAATTATTAGTCTGTTATGATCTTTTAAGTCCTGATTTCATTAACCAATCTCTCCCATGTTGATGCGATTTTAAAATCAATAAGGATCAAAGTCACTGATACATCATTTTAAGTAGGATAGAGCCTCATAGCATTCCCTTGGAAACCCCCCTACAGTTACTCCATTGATCAAACACTGTTTAGCTCTGATCAATTAATAATTTTAGCTGTACTACCCCGTGGCTTGTTTCTCCACTGGAAAATAAGAACTTTCAAAAACAAGAAAAAATACTGCCAATCACTTTACCATTTGGATTCGTTATATCTGCCATATTCCCTTTTATGCTCATCTTATAATTTTATTAATGACAGGAGATTGGTTTGGTATTCCTTGTTCTTTTTGAACTCATGCTGTTGTTCTGGAGGAAAAGAAATTGGTCAAATACTAAAATCCAGTTCAAATTCCTTGTCATTCTTGAATGTACAGATTGGGCTTAAAGGTCTTAATCGTGATACATCCCTCAATTTTGAGATTAACTCTATTTTTTTTTCAGACTAAGGTGTTTGTTATTGTTGTTTCTGTTGTTATATATACAATTGCTGGTGAAAAAATGGGACTAATTAGTTCCTTTAAAAAATGTTTAAGAAATGAACACATTTTTCTAATGTGTTAAAAAACCAATTGTTTAATTTTTCCAAGGATTAAATACAACTCAGTGGACTGTAAATAATAAAATTCATTAAAAAATCCAGACAATTTTTCAATTCCTCAGAGAGCATGCCCTGTGGCTTGGCGTTCTCATCTTTAAGTCCTGTGGAGAAGGAACTGGCAACCCACTCCAGTGTTCTTGCCTGGAGAATCCCAGGGATGGCGAAGCCTGGTGGGCTGCCGTCTATGGAGTCGCACAGAGTCGAACACGACTGAAGTGACTTAGCAGCAGCAGCAGCAGCAGCAGCACACTTCAGTGTAGCTCAAGTGGGCCAAGCAATGTGCACTCACTTAAGGCAATGGAGAGCCTTCTTCCGTCTTCTCATTTATCTGAGATTTCTGAGCCCTGGAAAAACATTTGTTCTGCCCTCTCCATATGATGTTTGCTTCTCTTGAAATGATAGAGACAAAATACAAGTGGAATAATTAGTTGTGCTTTCTACTTCCTCTTCCAATAATATCATCAGCTGCAAATAATGGAACCATTTATTTCCTCTCTCAATTGAGAGGAATTTGCTCATCTTGAGAGTCTCCGTGGTGCCCAACACAATGTCTTACTTGTTATGGGTGTATTAGGTAGAACCTTTTGGGGTGCAAGGGATAGAAATCCAATACAAACTTTCTTAAACCAAAACATAGAAACACACACAAAAGTGTGTGTGTGTGTGTGTGTGTGTGTGTGTGTGTGTGTGTGTGTAGGGGGCTTGTTTTCAATGAGGTCTAAATGCTGTGTTTAAAGCAAGGGCTTAGAGTACAGAAATTCTATCATGGAGGTGCTGAACACAGAAAGTTCTATGACATGTTGAGAGTTATGAGCAAAAGAAGTATTAAACTGAATCCCCAAAATATAAAATGTAGCCAGGTCTAGACACCATGTTGTACTTGAGTAATTTTTGTGCCAATAAATGATATCAGGATTAAAAACAAAATTAGAGTGTTTGTTCAATATATATATATTGAATTGGCCAAAATTTTTTGCCATCCCAATGTATTTCAACAGCACATTAACTTAAGAGTAATTGGATAAACATATGCAAATTATACCATCAGGACCTGGATTCTCTTCTCCATTTTTCCTCAGTGCATTTCTCTTTGATTTTACTTAGTCTCCCTCCAAGTGGGAATTCCAGGCTTGCATCTTCACACCTCTAAACTGTGAGAAAAAGAAATTCTTTCTTGATTGTTCAAGCAAAAGTCCCAGGATGAGCTCTGTTTGACCTGATTGGCTTAGATTAGATCATGTGCCCATTTGTCAGTGAGTCATCATGGCCATGCACGTTGATGCTGATTGGCCTAATCTGAGTCACATGATTCCCCAGGGTACTTGGGATATAATCTGTTCTATATAAAGGGTAGGCTTCCCAGGTGGCAGAGTAGTAAAGAATCCTCCTGCCAATGTAGGAGATGTAGGCTAAGTGGGTTAAATCCCTGAGTCAGGAAGATCCCTTGGAGAAAGAAATGGCAACCCACTCCAGTGTTCTTGCCTGAAAAATCCTATAGACAAAGGAGCTCGGCAGGCTATAGTCCAGTGGGTCACAAGGAATCAGAATTGAGCACTCACACAGGCATATAAAGGGCAGTGGGAGAGTGCGGCACTGGCTTCCTCCAGAGGAAAATCTGAGTTATCATTGTCAGAAGAATTAAGGAAGGATGAAGCGTAGGTAAAAAATAACACAGGATCATGACAAGTTTTTCAATTAGATACTTTTTGAAGTAGCTAATTAGTCTTATTTTTTCTACCAATGATTGTATATGACAGAGAAATAACAAAAAACTTTATCTGAGAAAAAGGTTAGTTTTAATCTCCAAGTGGAAGAATATCTCAGGATTAAGACCTTTAGGTCCAACCTATATATTCATGAATCATAAGGAATGTGAATTGTATTTTGTATTTGACAAATTATTTTTTAGTATCTGACCAATTTTTTTCCAGAATATATGAGTTCATTTTTCATTTTATGAGTTTCCTGGAAGCAAATGCAATACTTCCTATCATCTGCCATTTAAATAAAATATTTGTTACTTTTAACTAGATAGCATATTAAAAAGCAGAGACATTACTTTGCTGACTAAGGTCCATCTAGTCAAGGCTATGGTTTTTCCTGTGGTCATGTATAGATGTGAGAGTTGGACTGTGAAGAAGGCTGAGAGCCAAAGAATTGATGCTTTTGAACTGTGGTGTTGGAGAAGGCTCTTGAGAGTCCCTTGGACTGCAAGGAGATCCAACCAGTCCATTCTTAAGGAGATCAGCCCTGGGATTTCTTTGGAAGGAATGATGCTAAAGCTGAAACTCCAGTACTCTGACCACCTCATGCGAAGAGTTGACTCATTGGAAAAGACTCTGATGCTGGGAGGGATTGGGGGCAGGAGCAGAAGGGGACGACAGAGGATGAGATGGCTGGATGGCATCACGGACTCTATGGACGTGAGTCTGAGTGAACTCGGAGTTGGTGGTGGACAGGGAGGCCTGGCGTGCTGCGATTCATGGGGTTGCAAAGAATCAGACACGACTGAGCGACTGAACTGAACTAAAAGAAAATTTGTTACAAGACTACTGTATACATGGCATCACCGACTCGATGAACGTGAGTCTGAGTGAACTCTGGGAGTTGGTGATGGACAGGGAGGCCTGGCGTGCTGCAGTTCATGGGATTGTAGAGTCGGACATGACTGAGAGACTGAACTGAACTGAACTGAACTGTATACATCAGAAAAGATAGTCTCCCTAGCTTGTGGTGGCTTTGGTAGAGAATTGGGGGGTCTCAAGGACATTATCATATTAATGCATTGCTCCATAGTTTGATACTACCCCTCTATGGTGCAATCAAGAAAACGAGGCTGGTGCTCTGATGATGAGGTCATCCGAGTTAGCCAGTCAGAGAAACAGAGTACATACTAGTACTCTGCACAGGTAGTCAACAGAAAAAATTAAATATGAAGAATCGATTATAAAGGTATTGGGAGAGTTGAGGAGTCAAACAGGAGCATGAGGCAACCCAGAGATAAACAGAAGCAAGAAACCTCTACAAACTTTAAGATATAGGCACTAAAGGGAGAAGATGGTATGACTGGAACCAGAGAGCTGGAGTTCAAACTATTCAGCAGGGTCTGGATCTACAGTAGACTGCCTGATGGGAGCTGGGACCACAGAGGAAATGCTAATCAAAGCAGAGAGAAGGGGGAGGAATACTCTGACTTCTCCCAGAAGGCAGCCTGCAAGGAAGTCAGGGAAATGCACTTTTCCTGGGCAAAGGATAGGAATGCATTGGAGACAAAAGGGACAAATGAGTGACACATGGCCTGGAGCAAAGATATGAAGCTTGAGGCTGTTTTCATGTGGAAAATTAACAGCTTTATTCTTGATTCATTTCTTTTCTGTAGTAAGAGGATTTGAAGCCTTTCTGCTTAGAGGAAAGCGAAACTCATATTTGCTGATTCTGGGCAAAGGACAACCATGGACAATGAGGACCAAAGAATAGAAGGAAGTAGGGAGTTTTCAGAGGAAAGAGTTAAAAGAAAATGAAGTGATTCACTGGTGTAAGCAAACTCTTGGAAAAGCAGTGGGGAGGGTGGAGACTCTCCTTCACAGAGAAAATGTAGGGGGAGAAAGAGAAGAGAGATCAGATGGGTCCTGCTTGCTACTTCCCAGCATTGCTAAAAATGTGTGATGTATCTGGACAGTTGAAACCACAGACTGCCTTGCAAAAGACCCCTGAGCCGCAGGCGTAGCATGAGACTGAAAGAAGACCATTAAGAGGGTCCTATTTGGAGGGACTAGGAGTCATCTCAAAGGGCAGATAACAATAGCTCACCCTTCTCTGGCTCTGTGGAAGATTTCATTGGTTGGCTCCTCACCCGCCTAGGGCCACTATGGGAGAAGTGCTCAGTAGAATCACTAGATCCTGCTCTCCTCTCTACCTACCAAGTGTGGGCATAGCCACCTTGCCCAAGAAAGTGAGGCTGCAACTCTGAGTACTTAGTGTGGGTACCGAGTTTGTATAGTGTGAGTGAGTTCAGATAACATGAATACCAAATTATCTAAATCTTGTTAGGTTCTGGGCATCAATAACAAGAGTTGAGACGGTGGTAGAATCCTAGTATTTCAGTATTTTAACAGCTGACACACTTCTGTGTCCTAATTGAATAACACCTCTGCCCACCGTCCTCTCTTCTCCAGGAAGACTTGGGGTATTATGGTCACTTATAGACATTCTTCCCGATCCCAGGTTGCTCTGTAACACAGTTGGGGCAGAATTCCTTATTGAGATTTCAATTTGTCCTTTTTATTGTAGTTATAACCCACAACACAGCTTCCAAGAACATAAAACATAGACAAAAATTTGAGTTCCTTTGCCTCAGGAGATTTTGTGCCTGCTAGACTACAGCAGACTTTCCTTTGTGTTTGAAAGCTCAGGCTTTCCGAGACCATTTGTGTCTTACACAACTGGTCCAGGGCTGAAACCAGTGAAGAGCTATGTCCCGTATGCCCCGAGCAGTATCATTGTGTATGTGTGTCGTGTGTGTATCGTGTATGTGTATCATGCACACCTGCATGCTCAGTTATGTCCAGCTCTTTGTGACCCCATGGACTGCAGCCCACCAGGCTCCTCTGTCCATGGAACTTTCCAGGCAAGCATACTGGATTGGGTTGCCGTTTCCTACTGCAGGGCATCTTCCCAACCCAGGGATTGAACCTATATCTCCTGTGTCTCTTGCGTTGGCATTTTAAATTTGATTGTTTTTAAATTTTTTAAATGAAAAAATTTAAATGAAGAAATCTGTATACAAACCCAGATTTTAAGCTTTTACCAGAATATTGAGTACCTAGTCCATATTGGCTGTGCATTGTGGCTGGCCAGCAATGACCTTGTCTGCTTTAGAAGACCTGGATGGTTAGCTACAATCTCTATCACCCTGTCTTGTCTTCCTCATCCAGACTTGAGAGTCAGTTGCTGTTTTATAATCTCCCAGCTAGTAGATACCACTCATTTGCCCAGGTACCGGCTGGTCATCTTAGGTATTTAAGTTTCTGACTTGAGCTGGAGTAGGTCTTTTGGAAGGGAGAGACAGAGACAGCTGGAGGGGAAGTGGAGTTGAGATTCTTCAAGGTTAGGTGATGACTGACTTTCATGGGTCCTGTGAGGGGAAGAGACTGGCTCCCACTTTGGGGTGATTGTGAGGTGGGTTTGCAGATGCTTGGAAGTTGAATATTGTGGCTTTGGTCCCTGGGCTGGGAGATTTTTGGACTCTGCCTCGAATCTACCACCTCAGATGACCAGATTAGCTTAAACCAGGATCACCTTGTCATAGCCATGGGGACTGGAGACAAGGATTGTCCTTTGAACATTTAGAAGGTGCAAGAACCCTGAAACTTCTGAACAGCACTAAAAGGAAGCCCCACAGGATTATAGAACTGAACATGCTCTGGCGACATAGGAGAGATTTCAGAGCAGAGTACTGACTGAGTGGCAGACATCAGCAGTTTTGTATCAGCTTTGGGGAGTGTGGCTGTCCCCTCATGTCTCCCTGTACTGAGAGCTGTGATGAATCCCCTTCTCCTTTCTGCAGGGCTGGATTTGTGTGGTTTGTTTCTGTGCTCTCACCAAGGAGGGCTTTCTCTTTGTTTTGTCATTGTGTGAAGTTGCATATCTAAATGATGTGGTGATGATTTTTCAAAGAGCTCCAAGCACAGAGCTCAGTATTTTTTTTTTTTCTATTAAGGCAGCTTTTCTAATAGTCTGTCTCCTGTTTCATGGAATATGAAGGAGATGATGGAGCCACCACAGATTTCTGAGCATCAGTTAATCTTCCTGTGGGATATTCTGTTGTTATTCAGTTGCCCAGTTGTGTCCAACTCCTTGCGACCCTATGGCCGGCAGCCCACCAGTCCTTCCCTGTCCTTCACCATCTCCCCTGTCTAGTAACTTCCTAAGCAGTCTCCCACATTCTGCTTTCCCTGTTGACTCCATCCACTAGCTTCAGGGTACTTTCCCCAGCTCCTGGGGCTATTCTGGCTACACTCACTCTCACAATCCATTTCTGCATCCCTATACCTTCATCTGGACAGAGAAGACAATAGCAACCCACTCCAGTGCTCTTGCCGGGAAGGTCCCATGGATGGAGGAGCCTGGTAGGCTGCAGTGCACGGGATCGCTAGGAGTCGGACACGACTTCACTTTCACTTTCATGCATTGGAGAAGGAAATGGCAACCCACGCCAGTGTTCTTGCCTGAAGAACCCCAGGGATGAGACAGCCGGGTGGGCTGCTCGTCTATGGGGTCGAACAGAGCTGGACACGACTGAAGCGACTTAGCAACATACCTTCATCTGGTGGCACAGTGGTAAAGAATTCCACCTGTCAGTGTAGGAGACTCAAGAGATATGGGTTTGATCACTGGGTTAGGAAGATCCCCTGGAGTAGTAAATGGCAAACCACTCTAGTATATTTGCCTGGTAAATTCCATGGACAGAGGAGCCTGGTGGGCTACAGTCCATGGGGTCCCCAAAGAGTCAGACATGACTGAGCACGCATGCACACACACACATGCTCACTCTTTAATATGGCTTTCTAGACTCTTCCTGCATAGTCAGCTTCATCCCTCCACCATCATGTACTCCTCCCAACTCCCCGAATACTCTGTTCTCTGCTCTTCTCTAGACCTCTTGCATATTCTGGTCATTTAGCCTGAAGTGCCCTCCCCCTTTTTTTCAACTTTGCTTCTTAAACTCGTGTCAAACTCCTGTATTCAAAGCTCCCCTTAAATGCTGCTGCCCTCTTCCAAAGTCATTTCTGGCATTTCCAGAAGCATCACAACATTTTGGATCTCTGTCCCAACACTGTCCCTAAATTACAGTGTTCATGACACCCCCTCCACCCCTCTAGTCCAGAACTCCATAAGGGCAGAGGTCCAATACCCTTAAGGAGAATTTGGACAGAGGAAAATGAAGTAAATCTTCTGAGAGTTAAATAGATAGAAAGACAACTTAAGCAGTCAGAATGGTTTCTGGTTCAGAATGTGATTTGATGGAAACTAACTTGAAAACAGCATTCAACAAATTGCGATCTGGGGGTTGGTAGGCACAGAATTCATTATTTTATTGTATCTTCCTCTGGGTGGTTTGCATCATGATTTGCAAAGTCAATGTTCTGGGAAGTCCTGTAGTAATGAACCCCTTTAAATTTTGCTGAATTTAGTATTTTTGAATTAACACGGCTATTTTATTTTTCATAGAACATTATGAAATGTAATTTCTTTATAGAACACTATTAATA
Source organism: Madoqua kirkii (assembly GCA_006408675.1). Taxonomy (NCBI): domain Eukaryota; kingdom Metazoa; phylum Chordata; class Mammalia; order Artiodactyla; family Bovidae; genus Madoqua; species Madoqua kirkii. The sequence goes on from SJYC01141953.1 coordinate 14,017, forward strand.
TCTGCTAGGCTAAAGAAATACTGTACCAATCACAAGGAGAATTGTTTGTATTAAATATGGAAAAGAGAATATCTGATGGCTGGACGCCATCAGTGTCCATCCAAAGGCCACATGAAGGAGCTGATGTCTTGGCCCAAAGTCTGGGCTGTTGGGTTCTGGCAACTGATGGGTAGTTTCCAGGGAGGTGAAGGCAGTGTGCTCCCTTGACCTGATACTATCAAATCATTTGAGTCAGGTAACTACTTTCCCTTATTCTCACTTTACACTCAATAGATACCTGATTATACTTTATTTTCCAAAGTAAATTTCTTATGTGGAGGAAATAATCTGGTCTGTGGGCAGAATGTTTAACCACTTTGCAGTTTTATTATGAGAGTAATTGTCATTCTGGCTTGCACATCAGTCCTTTGTGACCTCGATTAGTGAGAGTCTATCCCCGACTTACTGAGTCATTCTTAGTGAAATAAAACAAAACCACATTTTAGAACCTGAGAGGCTGTGGATGATATCCTAGCAAAGTCAAGACCTAGCGTTTATGAAGCACCATTTCAGTTACCTGTTATAATAAATCATCCTTAGTGGCTTGAGTCAAGACCAATCATTTTACTGTTTCATACTGTTTCTGTGGATCAGAAATCTGGAAAGATTCAGCTGAACATTTCTGGCCTGGATTGCATTTGAACAATGACCAGAGATTGGGGGCTGACTGGCATTTCTCTCTTTTCATATCAACTCAGGACCTCCCCACATGTTCTCTCCATGCGAACTGCTCAAGGCTTCCTCCCAATATGTTGTTCCCAGGGCTCCAAAAGCAAGGTTCTCAGTGAACCAGGTGGAAGCTCTAACAACTTAAATTTTTTTTAATTTAATTTTTTAAATCGAAGCACAGTTGATCTGATGTAACCTCAAAAGTCACGTCACCTCCAATTGCCTGCCATTTGTTACAAGAGAGTCAGAGGTTCACCTAGATTCAAAGGGAGGGGAAATAGACTCCCTCCTTTGATGAGAAAATGCCAAGTGCAGTGGGAAGTAATGTTGTGGCTTTATTTGAAAAAATACAACCTGCCACAAGTACTCTTGCCTGGAAAATCCCATGGACAGAGGAGCCTGGTGGGCTGCAGCCCATGGGGTCACTAAGAGTAGGACAGGACTGAGCGACTTCACTTTCACTTTGCACTTTCATGCATTGGAGAAGGAAATGGCAGCCCACTCCAGTGTTCTTGCCTGGAGAATCCCAAGGACAGGGGAGCCTGGTGGGCTGCTGTCTATGAGATCGAACAGAGTTGGACACGACTGAAGCAACTTAGCAGCAGCCACAAGCACTTACTATATTCAATGCCACTGCTAAATACCACCCCCCCCCTCTTTCTTTCTCTCTCACACATGCACACATATTTATTCCTCACAATAAATCTATGAGATAGTTCTTACAATTCCTTATTTTTACAAATGATGAAACTGAGTCATACCAATGTTAAGTAATCTGTCCAGGGACTTGTCGTTGGTTAGCTGTAGGGTTGCATTCTTAAACAATATGCTCCCCACTTCCTGAGGCACCAAGGTAAATGCCACCTGGAGAAGTTCCTGGCAGCCTGTCAGCCAGCCTTCCTAGTGACTCCCGCCTTGCTGTGAATGCAAAGTGTGGTCGGAGAATGTTTCAAAGTGTCGATCAAAATGATTTCTCTCCTAACCACATTTCTTGACTTGCGCCCTGAGGGTCTTTTCCTTAGTGGAAACCTTGTCTACTTCCTACTTTTATGCAATCAGAAAATGAAGGCTACAGAGACTTGTCTATAAAGTTTCCAAGCTGCTTGTGGACTAGATAAAAATGTCCTAGTGTTACTGACAGTGTTGGTGCTTTGCTCAGATGTCTTCGGATCCCCTTTTACCATGTGTGAAAGTGAAAGCGTTAGTCGCCCAGTCATGTCTGACTCTTCGTGATCCCATGAACTGACTTACCAGGTTCCTCTGTCCATGGGTTTCTCCAGGCAAGAATACGGGAGCCCTTCTCCAGGGAATCTTCCTGACCTAGGGATTGAACCTGGGTCTCCCACATTGCAGGCAGATTCTTTACCATTTGAGCCACCAGGTAAACTGTTTCACCATTTATGGTCTCCTCAACCCCTTATCCTTTAGCTCCCAATAGATTCTGTGGCTCTTTTCAAAGACCTACCCTTGCCCACCTGGTGTTCATTCCGCTCAATCATAAGAGAAGGTAGAAGGGCCTGGGAACTTAGGTGCCGCCAGTGCATCCTGAGCCACTGACTGCAGGCTGGGACTTTGAATCCCAGCCCACCATCCTCTGGTTGGGGTAACTCCCAGCGGTGACTTACACTCATGAGCATCCCTCCAGGATCATGATGAAGCCACCTTCCATGGGATTTTTCAGAAATTGTGCCCTTTTTTGGCTTCTTCCCTGGTCTTCTCCTGTCTCTTCCACTTCTCTGGGAGGATCACCTATAAAAATCACTCAAAAAGTCAGCTTCTAGAGATCCTGAGCTAAGTCACCTAGGTTGGGAAACGAGACAGGTGGGAAGGAGCTGGAGGAACTTCTTTAATACAAGTCCTGTGTCTCTCAAGATGCTACAGGGAAGCTGGGCCAGCCTGGCCTTTCTCATTGTCCTTCAGAGAGTACACCTGCTCTCGCCCCCAGCCCAGATGACAGCAGCTGGCTAGGCTTTCAGTTGCAAGCGTATGTTCTAGACTGGAGCCTCTCCTTAGCTCTCCACCTAACTTGCCTTCTCTCACCCCATTCAATGGAACAAGTCCCTCTGGAATGGAGCTTGAAGGGCGGCCGTCTAAGGAAAGTTGCTCCTGACACCCTCTCCCTCATACCTGCCCAAGGTGATACTTGATGGGACTTGTTCAAAACCTGCCAACGATCCAGGTTGGAACCGCATTGAACTGTGAGTTAGAATGATTGAACTCTAGTCCTAGCTCAGCTCCAAACCAGCTCTGTGACTGGTGTTTTCTCATCTGCAATATAGTCTCTGAGATCCCTCCAGTTCTAAATGTCTGTTTGCTCAGTATGACACGTTCGATGCCTCCCAAGAGTTTATAATCTTGTTAGGGAGACCTGACACAATTAGAGGGCTGTATATGACAGACTGTAGTACAAAGCTGAAATCAGTCCAATTAAGGAGGAAAATGTCTGGTGTAGAGAACAAGTGTGGCTGATTAGTATGGGAGGGTTTCTTTGGGGCAGAGTCTTTAGGAAACGGTTGAAGGAAGAGGTTGAGAAGGGCCTTAGAGGTTGACAGTGACTTGGATGGGGTTAAGGGGAAAGAAGACACCATAGCCCTATGCATGTCATTGTTACCTGGCTGTGAAATGAGGATAGAGGCCAGGGAGGGCAGAGAATGCAGTCCTGGTTATCATTTAATTGCTATTCCAACTCAAAGTGATTACAATACACACATTGCTCCAGTTATAATATGCTAGTTATTTACAAGACTGTATTTCTATTCTCCCAGGCTTCACAAACATCATTGGAAAGCTGACATTCAGAATTGCCTTTTCCGACCCCCTAAATTTTAATTAAAGTAATTATGTTACTAACAGAAGCTGTAATTTGTCTTCTCCTTGCGTTTACAAAGAGGAGAGAGGCAACTTTGGCCAAACACATTTCCTCTGTATATTTCGTCTGGTTTGTTCCTTTTGTTGGTGGGGATTGGGAGTGAGTGTGTCTCTGGTCTGTGTGGTCCAGAGACTGTATTGCTCACTCCTATGTAGAGGGCCCTGTTCAGGCTGTTTGGAGTAACTTTGCCACTGAGGGCCTCAGAATGGTTTGATCTGTGTCATTCAGAAGCAGCATCTGAACTAAAGGACAAACCTATCTTCTGACAAAACCCTTTTAGCACACAGCTCTGTGTGTGTGTGTGTGTGTGTGTGTGTGTGTGTGTGTGTGTAGGTATGTGTTTTAGGCACTGGTGGAAATAAAGACACTCAGTGATTTAGCTGAGAACTTTCCATGCAATTAATTTCCTCCAGACTACAGCAGGCGCTGATGGGAATCACTGGGCAAGTCTGCTTAGTAAGGAGCCATCCCCAGAAGTAGAGCAATTCAATGGAAATAATTACACCAGGTCAATTAAGCAGAACTCAGACCTCCTCCTGTTAGCCTGTTAGAATTTTTTATTTCTGTGAGCTCAGGATGTAAGCTGCTTTGTACCTCTGGAAAAGGCGACATCTGGGCAAATATCACTGGTTTGTGTGGTGGTTATATTGCTAAAGAAGGTGGTCCTGCTTCTCAGGGAAGAGTTCTTGGCCTCATTCAGGCCTGGGATGGAATGCTGGCCCGAATACCTGGGAGCTCTGTGACCTTAGGTGAGTTACATAACTCTCTAAACCTTATTTTTCTCATTTTACAAGGGGGTGTGAGAGGGCCTATATTCCTATTCTTTCATGAGGATTAATTGAGAAAATGCTGGTAAAGTTCTGAAAAAGGGGCCTGAACATAATAAATGCCCCATGAGCTGCAGGTACTGTTATTATGATGAATTACTATCAATGGGGAAAAATAGGTATTATTATAACTGTGCCACCCAGGATGATCCAATGGAAAATCTCTATAAAGTGTAGCATGTAAGCACAAGAGTTAATTATGTTCAACTTCCAACATGCAGAATTCAAAGAAACCAATATGTGAGTCTAGAAAATGGAACAATTAGGGGGTGATGTAAGGGCTTGACAAAAGAAGGAACACCAGAATTCAATGAATTCTAAAGACCTTTGGCTGCACTGACCATCAGTCCGTTTATAGATTACCAATGGCCTGTCACAAAGGCTGAGAGGGAGGCTGAGAAGCTAAGCTTTGGGGACCATTGTCAGGTTGAAAATGAATCAGAAATGAAATGACATCACCTTTAAAATGATAAAGAGAATCAGTGGAAATGCAATCTAACTGACAAAAATTCAGGGTATTTTTTTTTTTTTTGGCCTGGTAATAGTATTTATTGAGAGCTTACAATTTGACAGAAGCATTTCTTAGTGCTTTGTGTGGATGTCTTATTTAATCCTTACCATAACCTGGAAGGTTGGTTCTATGATTATCTCAATTTTACAGATATATAACCCTTCAGGGACATACTTACTACAGAAAATGGAAGGCCACCTACTTCTTGGAGGCCCCTTTATAGCCTGGGCAAGCATGGGCCCACAGAGAAGCTCACATGTAGGATGAAGGGCTTACTTAAACACTGGCGAATTTGGATTTGGTTGTATACATACATTCCTTGAAGATCTATTACTCTGTGCCAGGAACTGAGTTTGGTGTTGAACATATGAGTACAGTCACTCAGTCGTGTCTGACTCTTTGCAACCCCATGGAATGTAGCTCACTAGGTTAGGCTCCTCTCTCCATGGATTTATTCCAGGCAAGAATATTGGAGCAGGTTGCCATTTCCTACTCCAGGTATCCTCTCAACTTGGGGATCAAACGCGCGTCTCTTGGGTCTCTTGCATTGGCAGGAGGATTCTCTACCACTAGCATCACCTGGGAAGCCTGTTGAACATATGATGATGAATAAAAGTAGGTACGACCAGCTTCTGGGAAGATGAAGTATGTGTATTGTCTTATGCTTCCTGCTGTGTATTAATACAACAAACCACATGATGTTATATGTAAAATAAATATAATAAGACTCTGAAACATGGAAATAAGGCAGATCAGCCAGGGACCTGGGAATCAAGGAATGATGGGGTGAGATCCCTGAATCTTCTTCTTGCCTTATGTATCCCAGACTTGGAGATGAAGAAGCAAGAAACTTGGAAATACCAATAGGCAAAGACAATAAAAAAATCACCCTCTTTCTAGCCAAAGGACCAGAAAAGATGAAGCTTGGCAAGATGGAGAACTTTCAGAGAATGATAGGTCTACTCTGTCTAAACGTCACTAAAGAAACTATGGCTTACTTCCACCTAGATTTGCAAAGGCTGACTGAAGATCCTAGACCTGCACCCTTTTGTGGTTTTAACAGGGTGCTCTAAGCCCCCACTGCAGTTATGTTAGAGGAAGGCCAAGTATAACAGGAAGCCAAAACTTTGATCTACTCCAGGTGGTAATAAAGCTTCCCCATCCCCATCTGTGATGTCAGTAGAAGCCATTTCTGCCCTGAGCCTGCTGGAGTGGTGTTGGAGTATGCCTAGTGGAGAGTCAGGACTTTAACCTCTGCCCAGGGGTAATGAAGTCATATCTCACCTCCATATTTTTGTGTTAGTAGAGGCCATAGTGAAGCAGTAATGAGCTACAGTCCTACTCCTCCTAGCTAGAGAGGTATCAGTGGAGGTTTGTTGGGGATAGGGAACTCAAACCTTTGCCCAGCCTCACACCCTACTCGGTGTCAATGGAGGCCAAGTGGGGAATGTAGACTCATACCCTTACCTGGCAGTAACAAAATGATATCCCTTCCCCATTTGCCAGAGCTACATCAGAAGAAGCCAGTTAAGACAGGGGTTCAAATAAAATTCAGTCTCATATATAATATTCATAATTCCAGATTTCGGTGAAAAAACCACTTGTCATACTAGGAATCAGGAAGTCTCAAATTGAACGTAAGAAAACAATTGATAGATGCCGGCACTGAGATGATAGGGAAGTTGAGCTTCTCTGACAAAGATGAAAAGCAGCTGTAAAATACTTCAACAAGTAATAATAAATATGTTTGAAAGAAATAAAAATGTAGAAAGTTTCAGCAAGGAAATAAAAGATATAAAGAAGAAACAAAGGGAAATTATAGAACTGGAAAGCATAATAATTAAAAAAAAAAAAAAGCTTCCTCAAAGGATAAATTCAACAGCAGAGTAGAGTGGACCAAGAGAAGGATCGTTGAACTCAAAGGCAGAACAGTAGAAGTTATCCAACCTGACCAGCAGGGAGAAAATTGACTGAAAGAAAAATGAACAAAATCTCAGAGGCCTGTGGGGCTGTAACAAAAGATCTAACATTTATGTCCTGGGACTTAAAGAAAGAGACAAGGAAAAAACAGGAAGATAGAAAAGTACTCACAGAGATAATGACTGAAAGCGTCTCAAATTTGGCAAAAGACATACCTACACATTCAAGAAGCTGAGTGAACAGTCAGAAAAACAACACAAGGAAATTCACAGCAAAACACATCACAATCAAACTTCTAAAAACTGAAGACAAAGAAAACTCTTGAAAGCAGCAAGTGAATTACATTAGCTATAGGGGAAAAACAATTCAAACGACAGTAGATGTCTTATCAAAAGTCGTGGAAGTCAGAAAGAAGTAACATGGCATTTGTTCAAGTGCTAAAAGTGAAGAAATGTCAACCCACAAATCCATAGCCAGTGAAACTATCCTTAAAGAATGAAAGGAAAATGAAGTCGTTCTCAGATGAAGAAACACTAATAGGATTTATTACTAGCAAACCTACCCTAAATGAATTACTATAGGAAGTACTTTATTTTAACGTTTAAAGAATTAAGACCAATTTTGCATAATGTTTTCCAGAAAATAGAAGAAGAGGGAACATTTCCCAATTCATTTTATTAAGTTAGTATTATCCTGATACTAAAATCAAACAGTAACAAAAAAGGGAGGGGGAGAACCACAGACCAATATTATTCATGAAAATAGACACAAAAATGCTTAGCAAAATATTAGCAAATAGAATTCAGCAATATACAAAATGAATTATATGATCAAGTGAGGTTTATTGCAGGCTTCTAAGACTGTTTTAATGTGAGTACATCAATCAATATCAACAGATTAAAGAAGAAAAATCAACTGATCATACCAATCAATGCAGAAAAAGTATTTAACATATGAATTCCTGTCTGCCAAAAAAGAAAAAGCATTTAACAAAATTTAACACCTATTTGTGATTAAAAAGTCAGCATATTAGGAATAGAGGAAGAGTGCTCTTTGATAAAGAGCACTACAAAAAAAACACAACAGGTAAAACTGTACTTACTGGTGAAATACTGATGATTTCCCCCTAAGTTCAGAAACAAGGGAAGGACGTATATTCTTACCACTTTCATTTAGCACAGTTTTACAAGTTTAATCCTGTGCAATAAAGCAAGAAAATAAAATAAAAGACATTATGGACTTGGTTCAGTTCAGTCGCTCAGTCGTGTCTGACTCTTTGAGACCCCATGAACCACAGCATAGCAGGCCTCCCTGTCCATTACCAACTCCTGGAGTTCACCCAAACCCATGTCCATTGAGTCGGTGATGCCATCCAATCATCTCATCCTCTGTCACTCCCTTCTCCTCCTGCCCTCAATCTTTCCCAGCATCAGGGTCAAATGAGTCAGCTCTTTGCATCAGGTGGCCAAAGTACTGGAGTTTCAGCTTCAGTATCAGTCCTTCCAATGAACACCCAGGACTGATCTCCTTTAGAATGGACTGGTTGGATCTCCTTACAGTCCAAGAGACTCTCAAGAGTCTTCTCCACACCTTAGTTCTAAAGTATCAATTCTTTGGCACTTAGCTTTCTTTATAGTCCAACTCTCATATCCGTACATTACTACTGGAAAAACCATAGCCTTGACTAGACGGACCTTTGTTGGCAAAATAATGTCTCTGCTTTTTAATATGCTATTTAGGTTGCTCATAACTTTTCTTCCAAGGAGCAAGTGTCTTTTAATTTCATGGCTGCAGTCACCATCTGCAGTGATTTTGGAGCCCAAAAAAATAAAGTTTGACATTGTTTCCACTGTTTCCCCATCTATTTGCTATGAAGTGATGAGACCAGATGCCTTGATCTTAGTTTTCTGAATGTTGACTTTTAAGCCAACTTTTTAACTCTCCTCTTTCACTTTCATCAAGAGGCTCTTTAGTTTTTCAGTTTCTGCCATAAGAAATAAAGCTATCTCTATTTGCAATATGACATGATTATTTACTTAGAAAATCCAAAGGTATCTATAAAAGTAATCCTGGATTAAAGGAGTTCAGCAAGGTGATGGGACTCAAGTAAAGATAAAAACATTAATTGTATTTCTATATGCTAGCAATGAACTCATGGGCACCACACTTTAAAAATAAATGCTATTTAGGGACTTCCCTTGGAGAAGACAATGGCACCCTACTCCAGTACTCTTGCTTGGCAAATCCCATGGATGGAGGAGCCTGGTAGGCTGCAGTTCATGGGGTCTGGAAGAGTCAGACACGACTGAGCGACTTCACTTTCACTTTTCACTTTCATGCATTGGAGAAGAAAATGGCAACCCACTCTAGTTGCCATTCTTGCCTGGAGAATCCCAGGGATGGGGGAGCCTGGTGGGCTGCCATCTATGGGGTTGCACAGAGTCAGACATGACTGAAGTGACTTAGCAGCAGCAGCAGCAGCAGGGACTTCCCTGTCAGTACAGTGGTTAGGACTTGGCACTTTCATAGCCATGGACTGGGTTCAATCCCTGTTCCAGGAACTAAGATCCCACAGGCTACATGGAATGGCCAAATACACACACACACACATATACATTAAATATTGTTTGCTGCTGCTGCTGCTGCTAAGTTGCTTCAGTTGTTTCTGACTCTGTGTGACCCCATGGACACCAGACTCCTTTGTCCATGGGATTTTCCAAGCAAGAGTACTGGAGTGGGCTGCCATTGCCTTCTCTGATGCAACCACCAAAGGACTGAGCAATTGTACTTTAGGCATTTATTCCAGAGAAAAGAAAAATTAACCTTCACAGAAAAACCTGTACATGAATATTTACGGCAGCTTTGACCTTAAAACCCAAACCTGGAGAAAACTCAAATGTCCTTCAATAGGTGAAACAGATAATGAAACATCCATCCAGCTATATAAAAGAATAAACTATTGACACAAATAACAACTTGCATGAAGCTCCAGAGAATTAGGCTAAGTGAGAAAAGCCAATCCCAATATGATTTCATGTATATAGCATTCTTGAAATGACAAAGCTACAGTATTGAGAACAGTTGAATGGTTGCCAGGGGTTAAGGAGAGACTGGAGACAGGATGGAAATGGGGGTGGCTCTCCGATGGCAACTTGAGGACCCTGTGGTGATGGAAATATTCTGCAGCTTGACTGTTTCAGCATCAACATGCTGGTGATGTTACAATGTACTTCTGTAAGATGTTACCTTTAGGGGGACCTGGGATCCCTTTCTGTTAGTTCTTACAGCTGCATGGAATTCTACAGTTATCTCAAAATTAGAAGTGTAACTAAAAATATGCATGATCCCTTTGCTGATGGGGTTTACAGTATTCTGGAAGAGAAAAGCATTAATTTAATCTCTATACAAACACAGCATAAATTCAACTATGCCTGCCTGCTCAGTTGCTTGCAGCAGTGTCTGACTCTCTGCGACCCTGTGGACTATAGCCCACCAGGCTCTTCTGTCCATGGGATGCTCCAGGCAAGAATACTGGAGTGGGTTGCCATGCCCTCCTCCAGGGGATCTTCCCAACTCTGGGATGGAGCCCAAGTCTCCTGCATTACAGGCGGATTCTTTGCCACTGAGCCACCAGCAGAGCCCCAATTCATCTATAATAATGCTTTAAAGAAGAGGCAGATAGTCCTAGGAAAGCCTGTAACAGGTAGGGTGGGTGACCACATAACTTATTGCTCAAACTGGGACACTTCTGAGAGTGAACAGGGGTACTATTACAAATTAGGCTGGGAAAGTGGCCTGAGCTGGGGCATGTGGTCACCCTAAGGAGAAGGGAAGGGGCTCTTGAGGTCAGGGGAGGCTCCCTGAAGGAGG
>SJYC01141954.1:0-71181 GCA_006408675.1 Madoqua kirkii
CACTCACAGACAAGGAAAGAACTGAACCTCAGTGGAGTTAAGTACATTACTCAAGGTCACAGAACAGTTACAGATAGAACAGAGGATCCGTGTAGGGTCTGTGTCATGGCCCACACGCCACCCTGCCACACAGTGCTGGATTTATTTTGTCATTCAGTAGTGCAGTGCCACTCAAGTGGTTATCACCTCACTTCTGATTACTATTAACATGCTGATTAGCTAATAAGGCAAAATAGCAATGAACTCGCTCTGATCGTCTTTCTGTGTAAGCCACTTCTGGTTATCTGTTGTACAGAACACATTATGCTACTTTTCTCTGCCAGCCTTTCCTTTTATGTTAAATATATGATTTTTATCCTCAGAAGGGGGATTATCTCAGAGCAGAATTGGCAAGGTTAAACACTATCTATAAAACACATTCAGCTATGCCTTGAAATGAATTACATAATATATCAGCCATCTACCTAGCTTTCACAACCCTGCAAATGCATTTCTGTTCGGTATGGGTGAGTATTTTATATTTTGCCTCCCTTCCCGTGAAGGTAAAAATGACCTTGGTTCTTAGGAAGTGAAGATATATTGAACGGGTTAGGATCAACACCTGTCTCTTATACACATCTAGATGTGTATAAGAGACAGGCCCTATACTATGCAGTAAGTCCTTATTGGTTATGTATTTTATATATAGTAATATGTGTATGTTAATCCCAACCTCCTAATTTATCCCCCTAACACCTTTCCCCTTTGGAAACCATAGGTTTATTTTTTATCTCTGTAAGTCTCTTTCTGTTCTATAAATAAATTCATTTGCATAATTTTTTAAGATTCCATATACAAACTATATCATATGATATTTGTCTTCTTCTGTCTGGCTTACTTAATATGATAATCTCTAGGTTCATTCATGTTGCTGCAAATGGCATTATTTCATTCATTTTATGGCTGAGTAATATTCCACATCTTCCTGATCCATTTGTCTGTTGATGGACATTTAGGTTGCTTCATGTCTTACCTGCTGTAAATAGTAGTGTGTGTATCTTTTCACAGCATGATTTTCTCCAGATATATGCCCAGGAATGAAATTTCCAGATCATACAGTGGCTCTATTTTTAGTTTTTTAACGAACCTCCATACTGTTCTCCATAGTGGTTATACCAATTTACGTTACCACCAATAGTGTAGGTTCCTTTTTCTCCACACCCTCTCCAATATTTATTTTTATAGACTTTTTGATGATGGCTGTTCTGACTAGTAAGAGATGACACTTCACTTTAGTTTCAATTTGCATTTCTTTAATAGTTACTGATGCTGCGTATCTTTTCATGTTTGGTTATCTGTGTATCTTCTTTGGAGAAATGTCTATTTAGGTCTTCTGTCCCTTTTTTTTTTTAATTGAGTTGTTTGTTTTTTTGGTATTGAGTTGTATAAGCTGTATATGCTGCTGCTGCTGCTGCTGCTAAGTCGCTTCAATCATGTCCAACTCTGTGCAACCCCATGGACAGCAGCCCACCAGGCTCCTCTGCCCACGGAATTCTCCAGGCAAGAATACTGGAGTAGCTTGCCATTTCCTTCTCCTAAGCTGTATATGTTGGAGATTAATCCCTTATCCAAGTTGCATCATTTGCAGATATTTTCTTCCTTTATGTGGGTTGTCTTTTCATTTTGTTTAGGTTTGCTTCACTGTGCAAAAGCCTGTAAAGTTTAGTTAGATCTTATTTGGTTTATTTTTGTTCTTATTTCCATTGCTCTAGGTGACAGATGCAAAAAAATATTGCTGTGATTTATATCAAAGTGTCCTGCCTATGTTTTCCTCTGGGAGTTTTATAGTATCTTGTCTTATATTTAGGTCTTTAATCTATTTTGAGTTTATTTTTGTGTATGGTGTTAGGAAATGTTCTAATTTCATTTTTTACATGTAACTTTCCCAGCACCACTTGCTGAAGAAACTGTCCTCCTTTGTCATAGATTAATTGACCATACGTGTGTGTGGGTTTATTTCTGGACTTTGTATCCTGTTCCACTGATCTATATTCCTGGTTTTGTGCCAGAACCATACTGTTTTGGTTACCATTGCTTTGTAGTATAGTCTGAAGCTTTGTAGTATAGTCTGAAGTCAGGGAACCCAATTCCTCCACCTTCCCTTTTCTTTCTTAAGATTGCTTTGGCTAGTAAGGGTCTTTTGTGTTTCCATACAAATTAAAAAAGAATTTTTTTTGTTCTAGTTCTGTGAAAAATGCCATTGGTAATTTGATAAATTTCATTTGAATCTATTGATGACCTTGGGTAGTATAGTTATTTTGACCATAAAGTACTTCTTCTAATCTGATTAGACCAACTGGGACCACATGCCCTTCCCTGGATCAATAATAGATGCCAGAAGCTGTGTGTACTGCTTGAGATGAATCAAGATTCCTCTATGGAATTAGGGGTTGGGAAAACTTGAGCAGAATTGGGGATTTGTTCGAAAGGAGGAAGAAGAGGAATGAATGATGAATAAATAATGAGTATTAGTTGCTACAGTGATCGTAGCAATGGCCACTCACAGACAAGGAAAGAACTGAACCTCAGTGGAGTTAAGTACATTACTCAAGGTCACAGAACAGTTACAGATAGAACAGAGGATCCGTGTAGGGTCTGTGTCATGGCCCACACGCCACCCTGCCACACAGTGCTGGATTTATTTTGTCATTCAGTAGTGCAGTGCCACTCAAGTGGTTATCACCTCACTTCTGATTACTATTAACATGCTGATTAGCTAATAAGGCAAAATAGCAATGAACTCGCTCTGATCGTCTTTCTGTGTAAGCCACTTCTGGTTATCTGTTGTACAGAACACATTATGCTACTTTTCTCTGCCAGCCTTTCCTTTTATGTTAAATATATGATTTTTATCCTCAGAAGGGGGATTATCTCAGAGCAGAATTGGCAAGGTTAAACACTATCTATAAAACACATTCAGCTATGCCTTGAAATGAATTACATAATATATCAGCCATCTACCTAGCTTTCACAACCCTGCAAATGCATTTCTGTTCGGTATGGGTGAGTATTTTATATTTTGCCTCCCTTCCCGTGAAGGTAAAAATGACCTTGGTTCTTAGGAAGTGAAGATATATTGAACGGGTTAGGATCAACACAGTTCCATTTCATTTAGTCTCCACTAAAATTGCAAGGAGTGAAAATAGAGATTGAATTTATTTTACTATATATTGCCTCATTTGAACTTTAGTAAGGCATTAGCTTCTAAAGAAAACCCTCCCCCTCCCATAATCTCTTATTGATGGCATGTTAAGGAAATTGCCTTGACTTTATTGATTCTGAGCTACGAGGTACAATGTACCTGGCGGTGTGTTAAACTGAGACAAGTGTGCTGGGCTGGCTACAGAGGGAGGATGGGGCTTGCTGACAGCGTGGCACTTGGCCTGCCCAGCACCCCCGGCTCTTCCCCCTTGGAGAGGGGATGATGGAATGCTGGCCCCGTCACAGCCTTCTCTCATGACCTTGCTGTAAAAGACGGTGCCCTGGGAGGACAGGAGACTCCTGACGCAAAGAGGAAACAGCAGGACAAGCCTCCCCACCAGCTGAAGCCCTCTGAGTGTCCAGCAGCTTGGGGGTGGTGGGGCAGGAAGCTCCTTCGGATATCTCCCCAGGTGGCCCAGAAGCCATGTGTCCTGGCCAGGCTGCTTAATTTCATGGAGCCTCAGAGTCTTCAACTGTAAAATGGTTGTAGCAGAGTGAAAAAAGTTATTCTGACTGCTCTAGCATCCCTTTTGGGCTTCTGAAGTGGTGGTTGGTGGTAAAGAACCTGGCTGCTAATACAGGAAACGTAAGAGACATGGGTTCAAGCCCTGGGTCGGGAAGATCCTCCAAAGAAGGGCATGACAACCCACTCCAGTATTCTTGCCTGGAGAATCCCAGGGACAGAGGAGCCTGGGGGGTTACAGTCCATGGGGTTGCAAAGAGTAGGGCATTATAAGTGACTTAGCATGCACAGCATCCCTATTATGTTTGTTTTTTTCAGGAAACACGGTGATGGGTCACCCTTGGTAGGGAGAGAGAGAACCCCAGAAAGCGGTCTGCGTGGAGATAGTGAGACAAGGTGGCAGCTAACACACCCTGAACTGAAAGGGTACCAGAGATGTGTGGGGATGGGAGAGAACTGCGTAAGCAGTGGAGATGGGATCTGGAGGGGAAGAGAGCAATGCAGGGCTGGGCTGGTGAAGACAAGGTGTCAAGAAAATCCAGTATCATCTTATGTTGTTTGTAATAAAAAGCTTTCTGCTGCTTCCAAACTTGGACAATGTCTGCCACTCACATGAGAGGTGGTTTAAGGAGAGAGGCCAAGCATGGGACAAGGAGGAAGGTGAGGCCAGAGCAGAGAGGATGTGGCCCTGGAAGGCAAGTGGGTGTGAAAACAGTGGTTGAGAAGTCATGTGAGGGCGCATCATAGACATCTCAGTGTGGGCTGTGGCCTGTCTCAGGGGCAGAGCCGTCTCTGTTTAGATGTCAAAGGATAAACAGGACAGCTGATAGCTGTGCTCCATGGGAACAAAACTCCATCCTTGGCAGGGCTACGGTGAGGCTTATATTTAACGACTACATTTCCTGAGTCTAACTGCCCCCTTCCCTCTCTCCCACCTCGAATTCTTTTTGAAGACGGGTCCTAAGCATTATTCAAGACCTGCCCCAAGCCAGTGAAGTCAAGATGAGTTCCAGGTTTACCGTGGTGGCCACGGGATCGAGCCTCCAGCCGCTCTGCCTCATTCCCCAGTCCTCACTCCGCTTCATTTCTCTTAAACAAACTTCTTAGCCGTCTATTCGTGCCTCCGCCCCTCTGCTGCCTGAGCTCTCTTACTTCAGCCTCCCACCAAAAAATCCTCACTGAGCCTCCCGTTAACACTCGCCATTCCCTGTCGCTAACTTGATCCCCAGGACCCACATCCCTGAGCCAGCAGGCCCCAGGAAGTCATCAGCATCTGTGTGTACCCATCAGAGAAACCCTATTTTGTTGGCTGATTCCCAGCCAGCGCCACTGGGTCCTGGTGGAGAGTGAGGCCCCAGTGGGCACACCAATTGCCTCCATGGATGTGTGTTCAGAAACGAGAAAGTTTATCTTCAGTTGCGGGTGCCTTGGGGGGTGGTCAGGACACAGGTGCTCTAGAAAAGCCAAGTGTATCTTTGTCAGCGTCCCCCGCCCCCACCTTTCCACACACAGCCGTCCTCTCACCCTCTCATCCCCAGCTTTTATTTTCATCCCTTCCCCAGAATCTACCCCTCGCTTGCCGACCTAATGGATGAAAGCACCATGGGAGACCCTTCCTCTATAAGAGGGATTTTTTACTTCTGTAAAAAGGGACACAGAAAGGGACTTACAAATGATGTAAAGGGTAGAGTATCTGCCACCAGCAAGGGAATGTTTAGGAATGTGTGTTGAGCATTAACAATGCAAAGCGACTTTCACCTGCTGACCCTGCCAGCCATCCCCAAAAGGAAGAGAAGAAGGATCTCTTTCACCTTCTATGTCTTTCCAGCCCAGCCCAGTGTGACACAGAGCGGAGTGACTGTCCCAGACCATCCCGGGCTCGGGGGGCACGAGCTGCTGAACGAACTTGTCCACCCTGAGCACCCTCAAAGCACGGATAAAAGCCTGCCCAAGCCTGAAAGAAGGGCGGTGACCCTTCCCTCTGAACGCAATAATGATTCACTTTCTCGAGACTGAGAGGTCAGAGGGGAATGTAGGCAAAACAAATGAACCTCTTTCTTCTGGTTATTGAGCGACTTCCATGCCTGAATTCTGGGTATTGCCTTAACCAAGATTATCCTTTTTTCCCATCTTAGCCAAAAGTGGAAGGAGTTGAGGACAGGAATGATACGGGTCAGGGAGAAAAGAAACCTGCGAGGGGAGCAGAAAGCCCATCCTCTCTCGCACATGTTCAGCAAACAGGCATTTATGAATAAACTTCAGTTCAAGGTGACACTAGGCGTTACACAGGCCATGAGCCAGTGGCTCAAAGGCCCCCAGTGAGGCGAGAGCAGCCAGCCAGTGAGGCGGGTCATGAGGGGCCGCCACTCCGGGAGGGCTCACGCCCTTTCTAAGAGCAGCCGCCTCTTCTCAGCACCAGGCAATCATTGCCAAGCAGTTGCGAGAGTCCCCTGTGGCTAGAAAAGCCAGGAACATAAATTTTCATATAGAAATGCCCGTTTTGAAACACTGGAAATCAGAAAATTTCAAACACCATACTGGTCAATACAAATGTATCTGCTGGTGGATCCACTCCTGTTGTCTGATGCAGAACGGTGGTTCTCCAGCTTAAGTAAGCATTACAGTCTGTCACAGCACGTGGTAAAACGCAGAGCTCGCTGGGCTCCACCACCGGACTGTCTGAGTCAGCAGTTCTGGACCAGAGCCTGAAAGTTGCTTTTCTAACAAGATTCCGTGAAATGCTGATGTGCCTGGTCCTGGGACCACGCTGTGAGGTCCACTGCTGTTGTTGGTAACCAGGGTTCCCAGAGGGGCCTGTCTTCAGGGTGTGTTTTTATTTTAGTTTACTTTATTTTTTTTAATTTTGTTGAAGTATAGTTGATTTATAATGTGTTGATTTCCTCTGTACTGCGAAGTAACTCAGTTATAAAAATACACACACATACACACACACACACATATGCATATATATATTCTTTTTCATTGTGGTTTATCACAGGATACTGAATATAGTTCCCTGTACTATACTAGAACCTTGTTGTTTATATATCCTATATGTAATAATAGTTTGTATCTGCTAAGTCCTAACTCCTAATCCATGGGTTTCCCTGGTGGCTCAGTGGTAAAGAATCTCCCTGCCAAGCAGAAGACTCAGGTTTGACCCTTAGGTCAGGAAGATCCCCTGCAGGAGGAAATGGCAACCCACTCCAGTATGCTTGCCTGGGAAACCCCATGAACAGAGGATCCTCTCTGTGGGCTACAGTTCATGGGATCGCAAGAGCAGGATACAACTCAGCAACTAAAAATAACAACCACCCTTCCCATCCCCACTTCTTGCCCCTCCCCCAGCTGTGAGTCTGTCTTCTGTGTCTGAGTGTGTTTCTGTTTTGTAGACACGTTCATTTGTGTCTTACTTTAGATTCCACATATAAGTGATATCCCATAGGGTTTGTCTGTTTCTGGCTTGTTTCGCTTAGTATGATCATCTCTAGATCCATCCATGTTGCTGCAAATGGCATTATTTCATTCCTTTTTGTGGCTGTGTAATAGTCCATTGTGTATATAGACTATATCTTCTTTATCCATTTATCTGTTGATAAACATTCAGGTTATTTCCACATCTTGGCTAATGTGAACAGAGCTGCTATGAACATAGGAGAGCATGTATCTTTTGGGATTATGGTTTTCTCTGGGTATATGCCCAGGAGTGGAGTTGTTGGGTCACGTGACAACTCTATCTTTCAGTTTTTGAGGAACCGCCATCCTGTTTTCCATAGCGCCTGCACCAATGTACATTCACGGCATATTTTAAAAATAGGAGCACAAGGCTCCAGTTTGGAAGGTCTTTCATTTCCTGATTACATTTGGTCTATGCCCGAAGCATCACTTTGTCTTCCCTTGAGTCTCAAACCAGAGATGTTCTCCTGTAGAATCTTAAGGGCTACAGTGAAACTGCATTCGATCATTATTAATACTAGATAAAATCCAATATAAGTCCTTTTGGTGTCAGGGGTTCTGCAAGGTTGCACTAATTGCCTGGAGCTCAAAACACATTTTTAACCTCTTCTGCCTTCAGAGAATCAGTTCCAGCTAGGCCAGGGGAAATTTAGAAACCAGTGAGGTTCTCGTTAGGGCATGAGAGCACATTTCTGGTAACTCAGGAGGGTTTGAAGAAGCAGCACATGTTTATTGCTCCAAGAGGACTGTACTTATCCAGGATTTCCCGTGTGGCTTGAGTCTTTTCAAACCTGGCATCACAGAGCTGACCCAATCTTCTGTCCATCACAAGCCCTGACTAGCAAGCAATAGCCCTCCTTCCTCCAGTTTCCACAGAGAGGCGCAGAGATGGCTGAAGACCAAGATTATACGGTGGCCCAGAAAACTTGAGCTGTGGGCATCTGCTATCCTAAGAGATCTACTGTTGGGGCCCCAAGGTGACAGCCCAGTGCACCTCTCATGATGAGGGACCTCAGAACTTAATCCCCCAAGTTCCTAATGCCCTCTTTCTCATCCCAATGCCTGTGTGTCTTGTTCTTGAAATCTGTCAATGTATCTTCACCAGTAAGTCATAAAAATGGAAGACTGGCAGACAACTCTTAGGATTGCCATGCACATCACTGGCATCTGAGAAAAACCACCCTGTGGGGTAGGATGTCACAGGGCAGGCGAGCATTAGCAACCATAAATATGGTGGCCACAAGACTGGGCCTCTCAAGAAAGCTCAGACTCAGTTCCTTCAAGTGAAGAGGGTGGTTCCTGGCGTGGAACTTTATCTGCCCCAGGAAACAAGCACCGGCCTGCTGAGATACCACTTCACCGGTGCCCAGGCTTCTCAGATCACTCACCATGTCTCACCCCTCGACCAGTCCCTGTGGGCTTCGTTAGGTCTTAGTCCCTCTCACATGGGTTCTGGGGTTGGGTGGGTGTGCGCCATTATTTATTTGCTGATTCCTTCCTGCAAGCTCATTTCCCCTGCCTGAAATCAGGAAGACTGGATTTGTTAGAACTGTTCAGAGACCCGAGCCCCATCTGTAACATGTGTACAGTGATGACTGAGGGTTAAATTGGACAGAAGCCTCAAAGTCCTTGGCAAGCCGGACAGCTACATGTCAAAAGACCCATGATGGGTCCACACTGACCGCCTATGTCCTTGCTGTGTCACCATGCCACGAAAGTTGTTCTCCTCAAAGGGTCTGAGATCATGGTAAAACCAACTGGTGGTGTCTCATGGGTGCTCCAGAGAGCTCTGGCACCATAGTCTTTATGTCTTAGTGCAGAGAAGATATCAGCAAGAGTGAAGTGGTCAATAAGAAGTGATTTATTAGAACAGGATGCTTGTGAGGTTTATAAGTGGGTGGGTGAGAAATACCATGCCCTGAGAACTTAGTATGGGTGCTCCAGAGAGCTCTGGCACCATAGTCTTTATGTCTTAGTGCAGAGAAGATATCAGCAAGAGTGAAGTGGTCAATAAGAAGTGATTTATTAGAACAGGATGCTTGTGAGGTTTATAAGTGGGTGGGTGAGAAATGCCATGCCCTGAGAACTTAGTGGGCTACAGTTTTATAATCAAAGAAAAAGTAGGGAAGGGGAGAAAACCTTCCTTGTCTTTCTTGAGTAGGCATCATGTTTCTATCAGCAGCTCCTCCCCCAGGTAAGGCAGGGAAGATTACTTGTCCCTCCCTGTGTGGTCAGTCCAGGACTGTCATTGTTGTTATTCAGGTTCTAAGTTGTGTCGGACTCTTTGCAACCCCATGGATTGCATCACACCAGGCTTCTCTGTCCTGCACTGTCTCCCAGGGTTTGCTCAAATTGATTCCACTTGAGTGGGTGGACATGGTAAGTGATCTGAGAAGCTATCTGACCATCTCATCCTCTGTCACTCCTTTCTCCTCCTACCCTCAGTCTTTCCCAGCATCAAGGTCTTTTCCAGTGAGTCAACTCTTTGCATCAGGTGACCAAAGCACTGGAGCTTCAGTTTCAGCATCGGTCCTTCCAGTGAATTTTCAGGGTTGATTTCCTTCAGGATTGACTGGTTTCATCTCCTTGCTTTCCCAGGGACTCTCAACAGACTTCTCTAGCACATCAGTTCTTCGGTGCTCTGCCTTCTTTACGGTCCAACTCTCACGTGACTACTGGAAAAACCTATAGGTTTGACTATACTGACCTTTGTCAGCAAAGTGATGTCTCTCCTTTTAAATATGCTGTCAAAGTTTGTCATAGCTTTCCTGCCAAGAGCCGAATGTCTTTTAATTTCATGGCTGGAGGCACTGTCTGCAGTAATTTTGGAGCTGTCACCATTTCCACTTTTTCCCCTTCTATTTGCCATGAAATGATAGGACCGGTTGCCATGCTTGTAATTTTTTGAATGTTGAGTTTCAAGTCCGCTTTTTCACTCTTCTCTTTCACGCTTCTCAAGAGGCTCTTTATCTCCTCTTCACTTTCTGCCATTAGAGTGGTATCATCTGCCTGTCTGAGGTTGTTGCTATTTCTCCCGGAAATCTTGGTTCCAGCTTGTGATTCATCCAGCCCAGAATTTTGTATGATATACTCTGCATATAAATTAAATAGGCAGGGTGACAGTATACAACCATGACATATTCCTTTCTCAATTTTGAACCAATCCATTGTTTCATGTTCAATTCTAACTGTTGTTTTTTGACCCACATACAGGTTTCTCAAGAGACAGGTAAGGTGATCTGGTATTCCCATCTCTTTAAGAATTTTCCACAGTTTGTTGTGATCCACACGGTCAGAGGCTTTTGTGTAGTCAATGAACCAGAAATAGATGTGTTTCTGGAATTCTCTTGCTTTCTTTATGATCAAATGAATGTTGGAAATTTGATCTCTGATTTCTTTGCCTTTTCTAAACCCAAGCTTGAACATCTGGAAAGTCTTGGTTCATGTACTGTTGCAGACTCGCTTGGAAAATTTTGAGCATTACCTTGCTGGAGTGTGAATTCTTTGGCACTGGAATGAAAATCTTTGAGACTGGAATGGAAACTGACCTTTTCTAGTCCTATGGCCACCGCTGAATTTTCCGAATTTGCTAGCATTATGTATGGAGCACTTTAGCAGCATCATCTTTTAGGATCTGAAATAGCTCAGCTGGAATTCCATCACCTTCGCTAGCTTCGTTTGTAGTATTGCTTCCTAAGGCCCCTCAACTTCACACTCTAGGATGCCTGGCTCTAGGTGGGTGATCACACCATTGTGGTTATCCAGGTCATTAAGAATTTTTTGTATAGTTCCTGGTTGTATTCTTGCCACCTCTTCTTAATCTTTTCTGCTTCTGTTAGATCCTTACCATTTCTGTCCTTTATCATGCCTATCCTTGCATGAAATACTCCCTTGATATTCCCAATTTTCTTGAAGAGGTCTCTAGTTTTTCCCCCATTCTATTGTTTTCCTCTATTTCTTTGCATTGGCTACTTAAGAAGGCTTTCTTTTTTTTAAATCTCTCCTTGCTATTCTCTGCAATTCTGCATTCAGTTGGGTATATCTTTGCATTTCTCCCTTGCCGTTCACTTCTCTTCTCTTCTCAGCTATTTGTAAAACCTCCTCAGACAACCACTTTGCCTTCTTGCATTTCTTTTTCTTGGGGATGGTTTTGGCTACTGCCTCCTGCACAGTGTTATGAACCTCCATCCATAGTACTTCAGGCACTGTGTCTACCAGATCTAATTCCTTGAATCTATTTGTCACCTCTACTGTATAATCATACAGGATTTGATTTAGGTCATACCTGAATGGCCTAGTGGCTTTCCCTAATTTCTTCAACTTAAGTCTGAATTTTGCAACAAGGAGCTTATGATCTGAGCCCTAGTCAGCTCCAGGTCTTGTTTTTGCTGATTGTGTAGAGCTTCTCCATCTTCGGCTGCAAAGAATATAATCAATCTGATTTCGGTATTGACCGTCTGGTGATGTCCATGTTGTAGAGCCAAGAGATCTCTAGAGTAAGAGGCACATTTGGCCTTGGAGTACAAAATGAAGCAGGGCAAAGGCTAACAGAGTTTTGCCAAGAGAACACACTGGTTATAGCAAACACCCTCTTTCAACAGCATAAGAAACAACTACACAAGGATTGTCATAGCACTTTGGAAAAATATTTTCAGATTTCAGTACAGTGAGGGTCTTTCATTTTGAATCACCCTTAGATAAATTGTTTTTTCTGTACACAGAGCTTGTTTGGGGGGTTATTAACTTGATGACTCCACTGGGCAGGTTGTAGGCCTTATTTTCTTCTATTGTTTTATTACTTGGGGGGCTTTGTGCAAAGAGCATGTCTTAGGGGCCAGAGAAGATGTTTTGAGGGCTATTAACTCACTGAGCCCACTGGGCAGGGTGTGGGTCATGCCTCTGCTGTCTTATTCTCATGCTTCCGTTAGTGGTTCTGTTGTTAAGCAAGCCTGCTTTCTCGAGTAATTAACTTACAGGGGTCTCCCAAATTTTTCTACTTACAATCCCCTAGTGGGATTAACTGTTGAATCACCTATTTTGCCCCTTCTTTCTGTTCCTATCAATGGGATAGAGCCTTGCTTCTCAAAGTGTGACAGACAGAACGACAGGCAGGACTTCACCTGAGCCCTTCTTAGGATTGCAGACTCTGGAGCCCCGCCCCTGACCTTTGACTCAGAACCCCGGGGTCTGAAAGGCTCCAGGGGATCCCTGTGCAGGAGAATCGCTGGGGGAGGCCCTTCCCCTTCCTGTCTTCCTCTAGCACGTTCACTGGAATGCTTTAGCACATTGGAATGCTTAGCACATTTGCTGCAAGTTTCACACTTCACTTGTTTGCATCTAAGAAAAGAATGGGAGCCTGAAGCCTGCAAGGGACCTGGAGGTGCACAGATCACAGATTGGGCTTGAGCCCAGCTGTGTCACTGCCTAGTGAGGGGACCTTAGGCAAGTAGCTTCACCACTTTTTTTTTTTTTTTTGAAGTTTAGTTGATTTACAATGTTGTGTTAATTTTCACTGTACAGCAAAGTAATTCAATTATACATAATATATACATCCTTTTTTATCTTCTTTTCCATTACGGTTTATTGCAGGATATTGGCTATAGTTCCCTGTGCTCTACATTAGGGCCTTGTTCTATATAGAAAAGCTGCAGGTCTGTTCTTTATGTCTGAGCTTCACCAATCTTGAGTCTTGATTTTTCCGCAATGAAAAGGAGCCTGTTGCAGTGAAAAAGAGGGAAAAGTTGTCTTTTTTTCTCTTGCCCTTTCCAGAGTTCTTTCTTACTTCAGCTGTTCCTGCTCACTAGTTGGTAATCAAGACTAACCTGATATGTAAATTACATCCTGTACCTATCACCCTCAAAGTAGCATGAGCTACTTCTGCACGTATTATCTTTTAATTCTATGCTAATCATATCCTGTGTTTGGTGCTCGAAGTTACAGCACTCTCTTTGCAGACGGCCTCTTGAAGTTCTCCTTTTTGCATTGCAGAATGGAGACCCCAGTACAAATTCAAATAGGCTACCTGACACCAGCCTATAACTGTTTTTGAAACTATGCAAGAGGAAATGAAGGTCTGTCTAGTCAAAGCTATGGCTTTTCTGGTAGTCACGTATGGATGTGAAGAAAGTTGAGCGCCGAAGAATTGATGCTTTTGAACAGTGGTGTTGGAGAAGACTCTTGAGAGTCTCTTGGACTGCAAGGAGATCCAACCAGTCCAACCTAAAGGAACTATGTCCTGAATATTCATTGGAAGGACTAATTCTGGAGCTGAAACTCCAATACTTTGGCCACCTAATGGGAAGAACTGACTCATTGGAAAAGACCCTGATGCTGGGAAAGATTGAAGGCAGGACGAGAAGGAGATGACAGAGGATAAGATGGTTGGATGGCGTCACTGACTCAATGGACATGAGTTTGAGCAAGCTCCAGGAGTGATGGACAGGGAAGCCTGGCGTGCTACAGTCCATGGGGTCACGAAGAGTCAAACACAACTGAGCAGCTGAACTGAACTGAAGAGGAAAAAGAATACAAGGTTCTCAGACTTTTGTTCCTCATCACTGACCCCTGACTGTGAGCCCTCATCTATATAATCCACCAGATTCCTCATGAAAAAGGGGCGGGGGCACAGCTCTTGAGGCAATAATACCAGAGTGGGTTACCATGCCCTCCTGCAGGGGATCTTCCCCACCCAGGGATCGAACCCATGTCTCGTGTGTTTCCTGCATTGGCAGATGAGTTCTTTCCCACTAGCTCCAGCCAGAAAGTCACTTGAGGCATGAGAGTACTATGTTCCCCTCTTCCAGCCGCTGAGGGTTAAAGCCACCTTTCTATTTCCTCCAAACTCTCTATTTTTTTATTCAGCTTTGGTGATGAGAGTTTTGGCTGCAACAACCCTTTCTACCTCACAAGGTTGTTGTGAGATGAAGTAGTTAAAACTTCTAACTCCATGCCAAGCACACAGTAGGCATGCAAAAAAAAAAAAAAAAAAAAAGGCATACCCAAGGCCTAGCTTAGTGCTTAGAGAAGGCAGTGGCACCCCACTCCAGTACTCTTGCCTGGAAAATCCCATGGACGAAGGAGCCTGGTGGGCTGCAGTCCATGGAGTCTCAAAGAGTCGGACACGACTGAGTGACTTCACTTTCACTTTTCACTTTCATGCATTGGAGAAGGAAATGGCAACCCACTCCAGTGTTCTTGCCTGGAGAATCCCAGGGACAGGGGAGCCTGGTGGGCTGCCGTCTATGGGGCTGCACAGAGTCAGACACGACTGAAGCGACTTAGCAGCAGCAGCAGCAGCAGCTTAGTGCTTGGCTTGTGGTATTTAGGAAATTTGGTTGAAATGAATTCAGCTGAAGCAGGTTGACTTTTGGCCTCCAAGGAAACAGAATGTCTGCACGAGGGGGAGGGAGTTGCAGAAATCTCCATTTCTTCCCTCTGATGGTTTTCACATCGAATCTTCAGCTGTGACACGTAAAAGTATTTTTCCCTGCCTTTCGAGGGTCAAGAGGCTGGGTGGAGACGTGCAGGAACAGAGGCCAGGTGGCCTTGGCATTTGGAAATCACAGATTGACCTCCAGACTTCAAAGAAAGTGTAGCAACTGGGGAGCTGTGCCAAATTCAGCCCTGACTTCTATTTTGTTTGCGCTGGTCAGGGTTTAACATTTTTTTTTTTAATTACTTGAAGAGTTTAAAAAATCTGGAGAATTTCAGGAGAAAAAAAATCTGATTTTCTGGCTTTTCTTGAAAATACTGGCATCCCGCAACCTCCACTGTCTGGCAATGCTTGACTGGAGCAGAAATGGCTGCTCCCTGGCAGGGCCTCCCCTCACTGCCTTGCCACAGACCACACCCTCCCCTCTGGTCACGCTTCACCCATACTTGTCCTTGTTTGGCCTCAACCATTATCTTCCTGGCCTCTCCTTAACTGATACCTGGAAAAAAACAGAAGACACTAGGGTATTTGAGAAAGACTTTGACTCTGTAATCCATGGCATGAGGCTTTGAATACACTGAGTCATCCTTTTAGGGGCCAGATCCAATACCTTAATGTCTCTCACTATGTGAGCACTTAGTTTATGCCAAGGTGTTTGCATGATTTTATCCTTACTATGGTTCTGTGCAGTGAGTCCCGTTTTTATGGATGAGAAAAGGGGTGTATCAGTGGCCCCACACAGAGCGCAGAGCCAGGACATAAAGATGCATACGGAAGACCCTGTGGTTCCTAAGCCCTTGGCTGTAGGCTTAGCTTCACATAGGTGCACATAGAGGGTTGCAAGGTGTTAAACCAGGTGAGTCAGCTTGGGGGAAGGTTAAGAGAATTCTTGGCTAAACCACAAAGTAACCCTGAACCAAGGCCTTCCATCCCCCCTTCCCAGATCCCTGAACTCCCCAGGCTACCTCAGTAGCACGAACCATCCCAAGCAACCTGACACATGGACATCCAGGCAGAGAGGCAGTGGTCTCAAACATTGCAGTTAAAATATAAAAGACTTCCCTGGCAGCTCAGTTGGTAAAGAATCTGCCTGTCATGCAGGAAACCTGGGTTGGATCCCTGGGTCAGGAAGATCCCTTGGAGAAGGGAATGGCAACCCACTCCAGTAGTCCTGGGCTTCCTTTGTGGCTCAGTTGGTAAAGAATCTGCCCACAATGCAGGAGACCTGGGTTTGATCCCTGAATTGGAAGATCCTCTGGAGGAAGAAGGCATAGCAACCCACTCCAGTATTCTTGCCTGGAGAATCCCCATGGACAGGGGAGTCTGGCGGGCTACAGGCCACGGGGTTGCAAAGAGTCAGACGTGACTGAGTAACTAACTCTTTCTTATACTTTCTTTCTTAAAATACCTGACCTTTGCAAATTTTACAAAAGCATGGGGATGCTTTGTTGGGCCCTCTGAGGCAATTGGTAGGGCCCATGTAAGCAGAGAGACATAAAGCTTATGTTTATTTAGCTTCACAGGGATCAGCCCTGCTTCCAGCTGCAGGTGACAGAAAAGCCAGCTCCAGTTGGCTACAGAATACAAGAAACCTCCCCTGTGTGCGGACTTGAAGTCAGAGGTGGGTGGCTTGAGGAGTGGAGACAGCAGTACCTTTGGGGGAGGAGGGGGCTCAGGCTCTGTATGCCTTTGCTCTCTGCCCCCTACAGATCAGCTCCGTGCTGTGCTTGGACCCCCTCTGTTCTGGAGGTGGCTCTCAGGAGCCTCGTGGCTGTCCGCCTTCTCTAAGAACTTGCACAGAACCTGTAGCCACCTTCTCCTTGGGTACCATTGGTCCAGAATACATCACTCACCAGTCCAAAGTGGATCACAGGCGAGGCCACTGGGATTCCTTCTAGTCCAGTCTAGTCTGCTCCTGGAGTCGAGTCAGGCCTTAAATTTGGTTGCTGCTCTTCCAATGGGCTTCTCAGGTGGCGCTAGTGGTAAAGAACCCACCTGCCAGTGAAGGGAAACATAAGGGATGCAGGTTCGATCCCTGGGTTGGGAAGATCCCCTGGAGGAGGGCATGGTAACCCACTCCAGTATCCTTGCCTTGGAAAATCCCATGGACAGAGGAGCCTGGTGTTTACAGTCCATAGGGTTGCAAAGAGTTCTACATGACTGAATTGACTTAGCACACTCCTCCAAGAGGGTAGAGACTTATCTTCATATGATTGCTGAAGTGTAGAGTAGGCCATGTCCACTTTCCTTTAAGGATAACGATGCCGGATGACGAGGCACCTGACAAGCTTATTGGGAGAAAACATGCAGTTAGGTTACACTCAGATCGACCTTAGACTAACAGTCAATCAGCAAGCGTTACTGGAGACTTACTCTATACTTAGCTGAGTACCATACCAACGATTCCTTGTATAAAATTGTGGTTGGATGTACATAGCACAGGGCTTCCTGAGTGGTAAAGAATCCACGGGCAATGCAGGAGAAGCAGGGCAGGAAGATCCCCTGGAGAAGGGAATGGCAACCCACTCCAGTATGCTTGCTGGGAAGTCCCATGGACAGAGGAACCTGGCAGGGTACAGTCATGGTGTCACAAAAGAGTTGGACGTGACTGAATGGCTAATGCACAACCACAGCCATATATAACACAGAGTTCAGCATTTTCGCCACTTGGGAGTGTACAGTTTTGTGGCATTAAGTCCAATCATACTGTTGTACAATCATCCATCTTCAGAACCTCTTCATCTTCCCCAAGTTCTGCACCCATAAAACAGTGATTTCACTCACTTGAGGTCCCCGGGGGTGGTCAGATTCACCAGGTCCTCTGGAGCAGATGTCACTGTTTACATTTCACGTCTCACACAATCAGGAAATGAGCACGTAGGTGCCATTTTGGTTCATTCCTTCCTTCCTTCAAGCCCGCGAGCCTGAGCGCGAACTCCAGAATAATTGCCTTCTGTTGCTTGCTATGAGCTACAGGGAGACAGGAGAAACATAAAAACGCCTCAGTAACTCCTCAGCTACATTTTTCACAGGGCTGTGGGAGAGCTGGCAACAAGGAGAAAGGATGTATTTTTGAAAGGATAAAGCCCCCTTATTACAGTGTTACAGAAAATTCCTGCTGCTACGGTTTCCTTCAGGAAAACTCCAGGCGCTGCCAGTACCGGCGTAGGTAAAACAATGAAGACATTCTGAAGCCTTGTTTTCAAAGCCAGGAACAAGCTTCAGGAGTGCCAGGAAATGTCACCGTAAAAGTCCGGGGAGATGGAAGCGTCCTGGAGACCACAACACAGAGCTTTGATCGGCGCTGCTGCATCACGTGCACCCTGCCCGGCTCTCCTTGAGTTGGGGGGGGGGGGTCCCTTGCAAGGGAAGAGCCTTTTTCTGGTCACTTCTTAGCCGTCAGTGGCTGTACGACTGTTGGACTAAACGCATTCAAAGTTAGGAACTTTTATTCCATTTGTCTGTGTGTGTGAAGCAGAGGCGCCTGTATCATTCCTTCAGCATTCTCCCAGAAGACGTGGGCTGAAGCGAGGTTGCCTTTCTCAGTTTCTGCACTCCTCACGCTGGGAGCCAGATAAGTGCTTGTAACCAGGAGCTGCCGCCTGCCCTGTAGGAAGGTTAGAAGCACCCCTCACTACTCGATACTGGTGGCACTGCCCCCCCCACCCCGTCCCACCACTTCTGCTTATCACAACCAGAAACGTCTCCAGTGGTCGCCACATGGCCCCTGTGAGTAGGCTTGCCAGCTTTGGGGAAGAGGCTGGGAAGGAGGGAGGCAGGAGGGACAGGAGAAGGAAAGAAACAGAAAGGACGCCTAGTTATATGTGAATTTCAGATAAGCAAGGACTCATTTTATTTTAATATTTGGGACATACTTATACTAAAAAGGCGTTCAGTAAAATTTTTTAAAATTTGGAGTGTAGTTGCTTTACAACATTGTGTTAGCTTCTGCTGTACAGTGAAGTGGCTCGGCTATACAGATGCACATATCCCCTCCCTCGGAGCCTCCTTCCCACTCACCCCACCCCAGCCCTCCATGTCATCACAGAGCTCCGTCCAAGCCGCGCGCCCTGCGCTGCAGCGGCTTCCCACTAGCTATGTGTCATGCACACGCTGGTGTGTATATGTCCAGGCTACTCTCTCAGTTCATCCCACCCTCTCCCTCCCCCACTGGCTCCACAAGTCTGTTCTCTGCGCCCGCCCTGCAGATAGATTCATCTGTACCATTTTTCTGGATTCCACAAGCATGTGTTAATATACAATATTGTTTTTCTCTTTCTGACTTTCTTCACTCTGTGTGACAGACTCTGGGTTTGTCCACATCACTGAAAATGACCCAGTTTCTTTCCTTTTTATGGCTGAGTAATATTCCATTGTGTATATGTACCACATCTTTATCCATTCAGCTGTCAATGGACTGTTAAGTTGCTTCCGTGTCCTGGCTATTGTAAATAGTGCTGCAGTGAACACTGGGATACATGTGTCTTTACAAAAGTGTTCGTTGCTGATGTGAAGTCCAGACGTAACAGGGAATTCTGGACTTTATCTGGGAACCCTGTGTAGGGGCAGCATCAGGTCCAGTTGAGAACCACTGTTTAGGGTTTGACCAGGATTGTCCTTGTTTTTTTTAATTAGGGGATAACTGCTTTACAATATTGCGTTTTTATTTTTTTTAATTTGTTTGTAGCTGGAGGATACTTGCTTTACAATATTGTGTTGGTTTCTGTCACGCATCAGCATGAATGAGCCTCAGGTGTACACATGCCCCCCTCCCTCCTGAGCCTCCCTCCCGTCTCGACCCCGTCGTAGTCCTCTAGGATGTCACAGAGCATCAGACTGGGCTCCCTGTGCCATACTGCAGATTTCCACTGACTGTCTGTTTCACATACAACAAGTGCCCACTGTCTATTTCATGTATATGTTTCTATGCTCCTCTCTCCGTTTGTCCCATCTTCTCCTCGTCTGGCTTTAGCACTACAAGTTCAGCATCCCAGGAAACTCCTCAATCCCAGAAAGACTCACCCTGGAAGCTTCAGGCTCCATCTTTTGTGCTGGTTTTGCCTACCAGGCTCCCTCAGGCTCCCCAGGTTCCTGGGAGATGCCAGTACTTGCAGTGAATGGAGAGGCTTCACTGCGGGCCTGACAGGGCCCTCCATGGGAACTGCTAAATGGTCCTATTTCTGTTGAACGGTTGATTCACAAACACAACCAAAGCATTACCAGTAATGGCTTGAGCTAGCCTTCAAAGTGCCCTATTGATTTTGACGACCTCAGAGTAGATTATTCTTCCCAGAAAACAACATCCATATCCCAGACATTTCATCTTAAATAGCCCAGTGCTGGGAACTAATGGGTCTCCCCCACTAGCCAGTGTGACTCTAAATGTGCTTCAGTTTTCCTATAAATCCTCAAGATGGAGTTTCTGTGGGTTTTTGTTGCCCTAATTCAGAGTTGTATTGACCTATCTCCCCCTGTGTCCTGGGGGAAATGCCTAGTAACAACTAAACAACACAGATTTTTTTTTTCCCTTTCCCCTGTCATTTTATATTGGGCAAGACAGCAAATCGACGCAGGGGGAGGGGAGGAGGGTGTTCCAGAAGATTCTTCTGTACTAATACATTGGTTGCTCTCCATGGTGTTTCTCAGTCCACCACAGACCCTATAACTCACTCTATAATTTTTTTTTTTTCCCACAAAACTCCAGACTTAAGACACTATGAGAAGAAAATTCATTTTTGGTTTCTTGAGCCCATCAGATTCCTAGTCGCTACAATGGGCACCTGGCCGCTGTGTTAGTTGGTGGTGCTACGTACCTGCTAAGTCACTTCAGTCATGTCCAACTCTTTGTGACCCTATGGACCATAGCCCTCCAGGCTCCTCTGTCCATGAGATTCTCCAGGCAAGAATAATGGAGTGGGTTGCCATGCCCTCCTCCAGGGAATCTTCCTGACCCAGGAATCGAACCCACATCTCTTACGTCTGCCTGCACTGGCAGGCAGGTTCTTTACCACTAGTGGCATCTGGAAGCCCCTCATTAGTGGTGGCTGGTGGTAAAAATGAAGTGTTCTTTAAGAAATCGAAAATGAGGCCTTTCCCCAAGAATTTAACTGAAAAAGTTCATGTTCGATGGCAGTGACTAACCTGGTAAATGTGCTACTAAGAAGTCTGGGAACAGCTCACAGCTCCCATCAGGACATCTGGACGTAGTCTCGGAGAGGCAGGATATGGCTTGATGGTACTGAGTTCAGGAGACCCCCTCTGGGGGGTCAGGAGGACCTCTGTGCACAGCTCTGCCCGCTGCTAGCTTAAAGTCAGTCTGTTACTGTGGACCTTGGCAAATGCTACATATCAGGATTTTTTTTTCTTTCCTGAGAGCTATGTGTTAAACATTTACTAGTTCACCATTGAATGGAAGTATACTTATTATTTTTCTTAAATATTTATTTATCTACTTGGCTGACCAGGTCTTATTTGAGGCTCAAGGGCTCCTTGATCTTCATTGCAGCTTGTGGGGCCTTTAGTTGAGGCATGTGAGATCTAGTTCCCTGACCAGGAATTGAACCTGGGCCCTGTGCATTGGGAGCACAGAGTTTTACCCCCTGGACCACTAGAGAAGTACCCTGGAGGTATAGTTAATTCCTAGAGCCCAGCCCACTGAGTTTGACCATGTCTGGAGAAGGACATTGTAAACAGCCTGGAAGTGAACTAGGAGACTTGGCCACTTTCTTATCAGTATGTAGCTGGAGCCTTACCCTTGAAGACATGCATCCCCCCCATCCAGGGATTATACTCAGCTTTTGCTTTACAGAGCTTTCTGGATCTTGAGATTGTGACTAGAAAATTATAGACCGATAGAAGCAAGTTTTCATAGCCATATATTAACAGCGGGAAAGTAAGTGAATTCTGGCTCTTGCCATGGGCGAGCCGTCACCAGCTCCTCCTTGTGAGAGCTGAGATGGAGCTAGAGAAGGCTGCAGCCAGGACTGCAGGCATCATGACCGGCTGTGTTGTTACAGGGCTCAGGGGAAGGGGGAGCCCTGCGAAGCCAGAAACTGCCGCAGCCCGGGGAGGCAGCCAGCAGGAAGGTGGCCGAGAAGTCCTCGGGGAGCCGTATTGAGGGTTCTGTCTTAGGGACTCGTATGGGGTGGCTCAGACCGTAAAAGCCTACAATGCGAGAGACCAGGTTTGATCCCTGGGTCGGGAAGATCCCCTGGGGAAGGTGATGGCACCCCACTCCGGTACTCTTGCCTGGAAAATCCCATGGATGGAGGAGCCTGGTAGGCTCCAGCCCATGGGGTTGGAAAGAGTTGGACTCAACTGAGTGACTTCACTTGAACTTTTCAGGTGGGAAACAAGCAGAAGGAGGAGGACAGGACGTTCCTATTTGGGTCTGGAGGCAGGTCAGCTTGCTTGGGTGGGTGAGCACTGGCTAAACCAGATTGGCCTTCAGAAGGTTCCAGTGAAATGGTGCATTTGTTGGCCTGGTAGCACAGTCTCTGGGCCTCCCCTATGTGAAAGGACTGCACGTGTGTGCTAAGTCACTTCAGTCGGGTCTGACTCTTCGCGACCCTATGGACTATAGCCCACCAGGCTCCTCTGTCCATGGGATTCTCTAGGCTAGAACACTGTAGTGGGTTGCCATACCCTCCTCCAGAGGATCTTCCTGACCCAGGGATCGAACCCCAACCTGTTATGTCTCCTGTGTTGGCAGGTGGGTTATTTACCACTGGCGCCTCCTGGGAAGCCCTTAGTGAAAGGATTAGCTCATCGGATTAGCTAAGGGCAGGCCGGCCTCAGGGGTCAGGAAGTGGTTTCTTCTGCCTGAACCACTCAGTACATTTTTACACACACTGCAATCTCTTATCCATAAATTATTAAAACGCTAAGTGACTTTCATCTCCAGCTGTCTTCTCCTCCCATCAGGATATAATTCAGAAGGTGGACAAGTTGGGTTTGATTGTTTTACATCCAGGATTCAAACTTATAGCTCTCAAATCCTTGTTCAGATCCTGAGTGTGAGCAGCAGGGCATGAAGCACAGGCCTCTGTAAAGCCGGGGCAGGTGGCGGGGGAAGATAGAACATAGATACATAAGACAAACAGGGAGGTGGGGCCATGTCATCCCACCATCCTCAGGTGACCCGTTTACCTGGGGCCTAAGAACCTCCTGGTAATTTGAACAATGCCAGAGTTCTGATACATAAACAAGGCGTGTTTTGCGACTTGAAGGTAAGTCCCATAAGGCTTATCCATAGAGGCCAGAGAAGTGCCAAGCACGTTGCAATTATCACACAAAAGAATAATCCCATACGCAGCCTTACTGGGACCAGGTATTGTTCAGGCATCATACATAAGTCAACTCAAGTTAACCAGAAACAATCTCATAGGGATGTGTAGCATATGTTTTGGGTGCCACATCAAGGCCCCTTGTCTCACCTCGGATTTCAGTCCACTGTAGTGGGGGGCTTTCTCCTTGGATGAGACCCTTCAGCTGTGTGTCCAGATTTGACCCTCTCTGCCCTTGAGACCCACTGAAGCTGTGGAGCCAACTCAGCCTTCTGAAGGGCAGGGCAGGGCAGGTGGGCCCTAGTACCTGGCTCCCACTCTGGGCAGCTCTCCAATGGGGGGGTGGAGTGGGGTTGCAGCTGTAGATAAGTGCTCCTGCCCCCACCCCTTCAGGAAGACAGTTCTGGAGGGGTGGGGGGTTCTGCACACTTCTCAGACCCTGATAACATACCCTCGTGTTGGGCCTTCCCTCCTTCCCAGCTCATCTTCCTGCCCCTTCACCCCTGCCTCCTGCACTGCTTTGGTCGTTCCGTTGCTCAGTTGTGTCTGACTTTGCGACGCCATGGACTGCAGCGTGCCAGGCTTCCCTGTCCTTCACCATGGGAAGTGCTCCAGTAAGGGGAGATGGGTTGCTCAGACTCCTGTCCATTGAGTTGATGATGTCATCCAACCATCTCTGTTGTCCCCTTCTCCTCCTGCCTTCAGTCTTTCCCAGCATCAGAGTCTTTTCCAGCGAATCAGCTCTTGGCATCAGGTGGCCAAAGGTGACTTCCTGGGCTCACTTTCCAAATTAACTACCCACACCTAAGTCCCTGTCTCAGCCCTGCTTGCAGGGAGATCCAAACCAAGATAAAGAGATTCCAAAGATATGATTATTTTATAGATAATCAGTCCACAATGAATATTTGTTGCTGAATGATTGAATGAACGAACGTGAGGTTGGGAGGGGAGGAGAATGCCTGGAGGTGGCTGTGACGGAGGAGTAACTAAACTTGCCACCCCCTCGCTGCCACCACCACTGAAATTAGAGCAAGTAGCCTGCTGCACATTCCCGTGTCCCCAGTCACAGAGGGCACCCAGGGAGCTGATCCTCTTCTCTCTGCACACAGTCTGGGGCTGCAAGGGGTGGAGTGAGCTGCAGACATCTGCTTCTGAAGTCCTTTCCTGGGCTGCTGTAGAGCCCTGGGAGCTACATTCAATATCTTGTAATAACCTGTAATGGGAAAGAATCTGAAAAAGAATTAGATAATCAGTCCACAATGAATATTTGTTGCTGAATGATTGAATGAACGAACGTGAGGTTGGGAGGGGAGGAGAATGCCTGGAGGTGGCTGTGACGGAGGAGTAACTAAACTTGCCACCCCCTCGCTGCCACCACCACTGAAATTAGAGCAAGTAGCCTGCTGCACATTCCCGTGTCCCCAGTCACAGAGGGCAGCCCAGGGAGCTGATCCTCTTCTCTCTGCACACAGTCTGGGGCTGCAAGGGGTGGAGTGAGCTGCAGACATCTGCTTCTGAAGTCCTTTCCTGGGCTGCTGTAGAGCCCTGGGAGCTACATTCAATATCTTGTAATAACCTGTAATGGGAAAGAATCTGAAAAAGAATAGACACACGTATATATGTGTGAGAGTCCCTTGGGCAGCAAGGAGATCAAATCAGTCCATCCTAAAGGAAATCAACCCTGATTATTCATTGGAAGGACTGATGCTGAAGCCGAAGCGCCAATGCTTTGGCCACATGATGCCAAGAGCCGACTCACTGGAAAAGACCCTGATGCTGGGAAAGATTGACGGCAGGAGGAGAAGGGGACGACAGAGGATGAGATGGCTGGATGGCATCACCAACTCAATGGACGTGAGTTTGAGCAAGCTCTGGGAGTTGGTGGTGGACAGGGAAGCCTGACATCCTGCAGTCCACGGAGTCACAAAGAGTCAGATAAGACTTAGTGATTAAACAGCAATATATGTATAACTGAGTCACTTTACTGTACACCTGAAAGTAACACAGGTTGTAAAGCAAATACACTTCAATTTTTTTTAAAAAATGAGAGGCTTCCGGAGAGTGTCCACTCACCATAAGCCTGGATGAGAGCACTGGAATTATATATGTGGCCAGCAGTGCCCACAGCAGGTCCGAGCTTGGCAAAGGATGCTGACAACCCAGTCACCACCAATATCCTGATCTGACTCAGAAGCCCACTGAACTGTTCTTGGATACTCCCAGGAGAACCTTGAGATGGGGCTTGCAAAAGACTGGAATTCTGGTGAGCAATTTATGTGGCATAATTTCCTCCGTGAATAGTGAGGCATAGGGACAAGCTGGTTACAGTGCTCTGCGGCCCTCTTTGGTGGAGGTATGACTACAGTTTCTGAAGATGGGCGGCCTGAGCTAGAATCTCAGTCCGGCCACCTGCTAGGCATGTGCAGGGATGTTTCTGTAATACATTTGGCTCTTTTGTAAAATTGATATAATATTCATGATTGCCAGGGGATTTGTCATGAGGATTAAATGAGATTCTGCATTTAGAGCACTTAGCACATAGAGCAATCACTCAATATCTGTTAGAGAATGTTTTATCATCGGCACCAATTTCTCCATTTTATCCCCAGTTTTCTCAATTCTCGGCTAAAGCTATGTTAGTGAGTTCCAATCATGGTATCTGGCCATCCAGCGTCTCAGCTGCCTTTTTAATTTGAGGAGTCCCCTACTTTGAGCTCTCATTGGCCTGGATCCCTGGCGCCCATTGTAGAGGATGACAAAAACTAGAGTTTCCAGCAGCCTTTGCAGCCAGGGCACAAGCCCCCTGCAGGAGCCCCCAGTACTGTGCCCACGCTGGGCCTTGACCCCGGAGCGGGAAGCAGGAATGGTTTAGTTCCTCCTCTCCCTCTCTGCTGCAGGTTGAAGTTTGTGACGCAGAGGTGGCAGCGATGCCACCCAGGGTTCAGTGGGGGCAGCAGGAGTTCCCCCAGCCTCCTCCTGCCACGTGATTCTGGGTGTTGCTCCAGGCTGCTTATCCCCCAGCTCAAGCATCTGCCTTCCAGCTGATTTTCTAGCTGCTCAGGATTCTTTCCATCAGACTCTCTTCTGCTTCCATTGACGAAGGCTGGCCTCTGATGTGTGTACTCAGAGCCATTGCCCCAGCCCCGGGCTCACGGCGCCTGTCCCTGTCCGTGCCTTGTCGAGTCACCGGCAGTCCTGCATTTCTAAACCCGAAGCCAACACAAGCCAAACCTCACGAAGCCCTGATGACTTCTTGCCTGTGTCACTGAGACAGTTCTCCCCTCAGCCCGACCCCCACACTACAGTCAGAGCAGTGCTTGTAGGACACAGATCTGGACCCGCCACCCCTTGCTCACCGGCTCCTCTGAATCTTCCAAGTACTGACGGCACCCAGTACTGTTCTGACCACTTCTCTGTTCCATCTCCTCCCACCCACTCACCCTCTACCCTCAATGCCCAGACAGACACCATGCCCCATGTCCCACCATGTCCCACCAGACACACCATGTCCCACCTCTGTATCTCAAGGCACCTGCCAAGCACAAAGTGCTACTCTCCCTTTGATTGGCCTTGGATTAATTTTATCCTGAGATGATGCTGGAAGAATATGGATTTGGAATGAAAAGACTTGAGCCCAGATTCCAGCTCCCTACTTGACTCCTTTCTGCGGCGCCTTCAGTTCTTCATTTACCTTCCACAGATTTTGCCACGTGTCAGCCAAAGCGTCTGGCTCACAGGAGCACACCACAGGAGCTCAGTAAATGCTAATTCCTTCTCTCCTCCTGGTGCCGAGTCAGCCTGAACCTCTCACCAATTTCTTCTCCAGGAGAAAGGCCTCGTGGGCCCACCAGGCTGGGCTGGCATGTGCAGTGCCTCATTAGGAGATGCAGAGAGCCTGGAAATCAAAAAAGCTGGCACAGAGGACGCAGCGGGGCTACCTCTTCCGAGTCCTTTGCGGTCACACGTGACCATGGAGAACAGCACCGTGAATAGGACGTGTGTAACAGTAGCTCAGGTCAAATGCACACGCCCTTCCAGAAACGCCCTGAGGCAGCACAGCCTTTGGCAGCCTGCCACCCCCCCAACACACACACTTTTTTTTCACTAATCATGGCAATGATTTGTCCAAAAAAAAAAAAAAAATCACATAGCAAAGGAAGCCAAAGGAATGTTGGTGCCTGTCCCCAGAAGCCACATATGTCTATTTTTGGTTCCCAGTAAAGCCCAGGACCCTGTAATTACTGTAATAACATGCTCTCTTCGTGGGGACAGATCACACAGTTGACCCCCGGTCCCCATCCATCTGGGCACAGGATGTGTGCCGTGGGTTGTTTTGTCAGCTGTGGACTTGGATTGCTTGTCGGTGCCTTCTCATCTCATTTGGTCTGGGACCAGGCATTGGCAGGAAGGTAGGGTAAGATGAGCGTGGGGTCCGCTGGAGCTCTGAAGAAGGAATGGGCAGATGTGGAGTCTGGGGACATGGTGGATGAGACGTGTATGGAATGTGGCCAAGGAGTCGCTTCTGTAAGGACCAGATGATTCCCAGCCCTTTTCGTAATCAAAGCCCTCACCTTGGTCTTTCCAATCTGAGACCTGTGGACTCAATTCCGGCTCCCTCCTCAACCACTCCCTAGTCTTGGGAGCTGACTTGACTGCGGGGCCACCCTCAGGACACTGCCAAGTCCAGCCTCCGGTCAGATGTCAAATACATACTCTCAGACCAGCCTCCCTGAGCATAGTGAAGCCTGGCTACCCCTCGGTGGGCAGCTGCTCTTGATGAGTGTGAGGTCAGCTGGACCTCTGAGGAAAGTGGCAGAATACGCATTCCCAAACTCCTCTGGCGCCTGGGTCTTTCTTATCGCTGCATTCTCAGGCATTATCTTCGGTGTCCCCCCACCACACTTTCTCCTCTCCCCTCTCTCCTGCTTGATTCTTCCTGATGCCCACTGCTGTCTCAAGTTATCCTATCTACTTTTCATTATTGAAATATAGTTGATTTACAGTGTTTCAGGTGTACAGCAAAGTGATTCCATTTTACATATATATTCATGTGTATATATATATTTCAGATTCTTTTCATTGTAGATTATTGCAAGATATTGAATATGTTTCCCTGTGCTATATAGTAGGTAGGTCTTTGTTGATCTCTTTGCATAGTAGTGTGTCTCTGTTAAACCCAAATTCCCACTTTGGGATTGAGCAGTATGGGGACATATAAGAAAGAAACAATATCAGGTCACCTCCGCCACCGCCGCTAAGTCGCTTCAGTCGTGTCCGACTCTGTGCGACCCCATAGACGGCAGCCCACCAAGCTCCCCCATCCCTGGGATTCTCCAGGCAAGAACACTGGAGTGGGTTGCCATTTCCTTCTCCATCAGGTCACCTCAGGGTAAAGCTTTTCTGAACACTCTGCCCTAAAAGCAGATAGCATTGTCCTGCCACCTCTAACTGCCCACTCCATTGTCACCCCATCACCTGGATGGTCTCTCTGGTTCCATTCGGCTCCCCTCCCGGTTTGGACTGGAGTTCCTACCACCCAGTGAGCCAGGCTTTCCAATGTTCCATTTCAGCATTATAATTCTGTGGTCCCTTGCCTACCCCCCAGTCATTTGTCCTCTAAGCCTTGCTGTCATTTTGCCAGCCCCTGGAAAAGTACAAAGAAATCTCTCACCAAACCTCACCATCCTCACTTGTGAAGCACAGATGATCTCTTAGGCCCCTTCTGGTTACTCTTGTATGCGTGTCTATGTGTGTGTTGTATATAAGCATGTAGAGACAGGTTTGTGCATATGCGTAACAGCCCTCTTTTATGGAAGCCTTCGTAACCTACAATTCTATAAACCTTAGTCATGCACATTGTAGCATTCAGTCCTTATGATAAACTGAATACAGGTGGGCTGTTGTAGCTACTCACATCCTGACCTTCTGACATTGAGGTGGTGATGTCATTGTGACCCCACACTGCGTGCCTGGTAAACAGACGCACTGGGAGTGTGTGTGCCTCCCAGAACACAGGTAGGTGGGGTTCTTTTCCCACAAGTTCTCTGAGCCCATATATCCCTGTGGTTAAGAACTCAGGCTTTGCATCAGATTGATCCGAATTTGCATCTTAGCTCAGCTCTTCAGTGGCTGTGTACTCTTATTTTTTAATTTGAACTATGGTTGATTTACAATGTCGTGTTAGTTTCAGGGGTATGGGAAAGTGGTTCAGTTAAGTATATACACATATACCTTTCAGATTGTTTCCCTTTATAGGTAATTATAAGAGAGGAGTGCAGTTCCCTGGGCTCTACCTTGTCCTTGTTGTTTGCCTATTTTGTATATAGTACCATGTATATGGATTCCCAGGTGGCTCAGATTGGTTGATTTACAATGTCGTGTTAGTTTCAGGGGTATGGGAAAGTGGTTCAGTTAAGTATATACACATATACCTTTCAGATTGTTTCCCTTTATAGGTAATTATAAGAGAGGAGTGCAGTTCCCTGGGCTCTACCTTGTCCTTGTTGTTTGCCTATTTTGTATATAGTACCATGTATATGGACTTCCCAGGTGGCTCAGACGGTAAAGCGTCTGTCTACAATGCGGAAGACCTGGTTTTGATCCCTGGTTCAGGAAGACTCCCTGGAGAAGGAAATGGCAA
The DNA here is from genome assembly GCA_006408675.1 of Madoqua kirkii. Lineage (NCBI taxonomy): Eukaryota > Metazoa > Chordata > Mammalia > Artiodactyla > Bovidae > Madoqua > Madoqua kirkii. Next base: position 29,517 of record SJYC01141954.1, read on the forward strand.
CCTACTCCAGTACTCTTGCCTAGAAAATCCCATGGACAGAGGAGCCTGGGATCCAGGGGGTCTCAAAGAGTCAGACACGACTGAGCGACTTCACTTTCACCATGTATATGCTGATCCCAAGCTCCTACTTTAACCCTCTGTGCCCCCTTCCCTTTGGTAACCACAAGTTTGTTCCTATGTAAACTGTGTCATTTTTTATCCTTTAAAAAAAATACTTACTTGTTTTTGGCTGTGCAGGGTCTTTGTTGCTGTACACGGGCTTTCTCTAGTTGCAGCGAGCAGGAGCTACTTTCTGGTTGCAGTGCTCAGGCATCTCCATTGTGGCTTCCTTTATCATGGAGCATGGGCTCTAGAGCACACGACCTTCACTTCGGTACCCCACGGCGTGTGCTATCTTCCCCAGACCGGGGATCAAACCTGTATCCTCTGCATCAACAGGCAGATTCTCAACCACTGGACCACAAGGGAACTCTCAGTCGTATTTCAGATTGCACTTACAAGTGATTCTTATTTGTCTTTCTCTGTCTTACTTCACTTCATATGATCACCTCTAGATCCATCCATGTTGCTCCAAATGGCATTATTTCATTCCAGTTTATGGCTGAGTACTATTCCATTGTATACATGGACCACGCCTTCTTTATCCATTCATCTGTCAATGGATGTTTAGGTTGCTTCTGTGTTCTGGTTATTGTAAATAGTTCTGGAAACACTGAGGTGCATGTATCTTCTCAAATTATGGTTTTCTCCAGATATACGCCTAGGAATGAGATTGCTGGGTCATATGGTAGTTCTGTTTATAGTTTTGTGAGGAACCTCCGTATTGTTTTCATAGTGGCACACCAGTGTACATTCCCACCAACAGTGTGTAGAGGGTTCCTTTTTCACCACACCTTCTCTACCACTTATTACTTGTAGACTTTTTGATAATGGCTGTTCTGACGGGTGACATCAAGTTACTTAACCTTTCTGAGCCTGAGTCTTATCCTCTGAGACATGAGGAAAATATATATATATATTATATCTCACAATGTGGACTTCCCTGGTGGCTCAGACAATAAAGAATCTGCCTGCAATGCAGGAGACCCGGGTTTGATCCCTGGGTCAGAAAAATCTCCTGGAGAAGGGAATAACTACCCACTCCAGTATTCTTGCCTGGAAAATTCCAGGGACAGAGGAAACTGGCTGGCTACAGTCCATGGGGTCGCAGAGAGTCGAACACGACTGGGTGACTAACATACATATCACAATGTATTCATGAGAATTAAATGAGTTAGTCCATTGAAGGGCTCAGCACAGACCTGGTACACAGAACCCAGTAAATAATATTACTATTTAAATTATTATTGATATTAGCACATACTAATTCCCCAAAAGTGCCTCTTGCTACATAGGTTCTGAATATTTTTAATTTTTAAAATCCAGTAGCAATCCATCACAGAGAAGGCAATGGCACCCCACTCCAGTACTCTTGCCTGGAAAATCCCATGGACGGAGGAGCCTGGTAGGCTGCAGTCCATGGGGTCGCTAAGAGTCGGATATGACTGAGTGACTTCAGTTTTAATTTTCACTTTCATGCATTGGAGAAGGAAATGGCAACCCACTCCAGTGTTCTTGCCTGGAGAATCCCAGGGACAGAGGAGCCTGGTGGGCTGCCATCTATGGGTTCGCACAGAGTCAGACACAACTGAAGCGACTTCTCAGCAGCAGCAGCAGCAATACATCATTCCTAGTGGAAACTATGAATCTGAGCTGAGGTCAGATGAGCAAGATCAGGAAGGACATTGCAGAAGTCTGATGGCAGGGAAGACGGCACCCCTGAAGCGTTTCTGTGGTCTTCCAGATGGTAGTAATGCCTGCGATTCACGCGTAACTGACACAGAGAGAATCATGTGTGGATACACAGAGCTGCCCACAGGAATAGTTGAGAGGTCTCTTTAAAAGAGCACCAATCCATAAAAGGCCATAAATTGAGAATGAGTTGTAGCAAAACCATGGCTTTCAACAGAGGACACATTTCCTGCACAGGGCCTGCTGTAAACACTTAGGGTTCACCTGAAAATAGCATTAGGCTAAAGTTACTCTCATCCCAGCCCCTTTGCAGTCAGAGGTTTGGGATGAATCTTCTTCCATGGCCCAGATAACCAGCTGCTGCCTGGGCATAGTTCCTGAGGGAGAACCTCTCATCAGCCCTGAGTGAATGAAATGTCCACATGTGAGAGGGTTACCGAGAAGGTTCTTGACGGAACCCACTTCTCCAACCAGCCCACAGGAGAGAAGAGTCTCAGTCCGTTGGGCTTGTTTTCTAGGTGGCTATTGAGCTTGCATCCCCTGTAGCCTCTGGGAGCCTTCTCTCTGAGACATCTGGTCCCTCCTAACCTATTGCATCTTTTAGATGTAAATGGGAGAGTGAAGGTTTAAACATCCTAGGAGGAAATCCAAAGGGAGACGTAAAGGACCCAAGAAAGTGTTCTGACCCAAGACTGGGAGCCCCAAGTCCTGGTTCTGCCTCTTGCCATAGTGATATCCATGACCCACCATCCACCAGCCAGTCAAGGTGAAGCTTAGGGCTAGGGTTTTGAAGCCAAGCTGACCCTCCACCTGTGGGTGTGCTCAGGGGGGATGCAAGTTTCCAAGATAGGGAGGGTGAAATAACCCAGAAGCCCTTCATACCCTAAGTTTCTGCTTCCCTTCTCTCCTCTGGGCTCCATCTATTAAATGTGGAGCCCAGCAGACCTCTCCTGGTCACATAGTCTCAACAGGAGAGCTATTACCCCTAAGCAGGCAAAAAATGGTTCTTGAAGAGGGTCTTGAAAAAATTCTTAATCTTTAGATATGAGGCAGAGATGGCTTCCCAGGTGGCGCTAAAGAACCCGGCTCACTTAAGAGACACAGGCTCCATCCCTGGATCAGGAAGATCCCCTGGAGGAGGAAGTGGCAACCACTCTAGCAATCTTGCCTGGAGAATCCCATGGACAGAGGAGCTTGGCGGGCTACAGTCCATGGGGTTGCAGAGTCAGACACTACTGAAGCAACCAAGCATATACATAAAGCACATTTCTACATGCAGCCTGGAAATAGGTATGCAACACATAGAATAAATGTGAATACCACACATGCAGCCTGTTTCGTTGCTTGGGGTCCCTCAGAGGGTGGATAAAAGAGGTTCTCCCTCTTTGTAAAGTCTCAGGTCTTCTTTAATCTAAGACGTCACCAGACATTCAGACTTTCCAGCCAGGCCTTATCCTTAAGCCATTCCTCTGCTCACTTAAAAAAAAAATGTGCCCAGGTCACTGAATGCCATGACTTTAGCCTTGAAGCTGTCCATGGCAGTGCCCAGCAGAAGTGTCCACCATCAGACAGACAGGTTAACTCTGAGAAGACACGCCGAGTGCCTGTAGCATCTAGTCTCTGCCAGGCAATTCCCTGGTGGCTCAGATGGTAAAGCATCTGCCCGCAATACGGGAGACCCAGGTTCAATCCCTGGGTTTGGAAGATCCCCCTGGAGAAGGAAATGGCAACCCACTCCAGTACTCTTGCCTAGAAAATTCCATGGATGGAGGAGCCTGGTGGGCTACAGTCCATGGGGTCGCGAAGAGTCAGACACGACTGAGTGACTTCACGACTCTGTCAAGTCCAACCGGTTCTGAAGTAGAGCCTTGTACTTGGGGTAGCCATTTATCATCCAATCAAGGTTACTTCAGGGAATGAGAGTGGGTGCTGTTGATAAATACGTCTGGACCCCGGAGTTCCTGGGACTGCCCCAGGTGAACTAGGGCATCTTACTGAGACATATCAATGAAGAGAATCTGCGATGTTCTCGTCATTCACCATTCACAGATGGCCCAGGTTGGCCATACATGTCAGTTTTGGTTGTCTTGTTGACCTGGGGCATCCTGGCACTGAGTGAGTGGGACCAGAGATACTCTGCCTCCAATGTACAAAAGAGTCTCAGAAAACAGAAAGTGGCTGGTCCCAAATGCTAATTACTACTGAGAAATATTGACTGATATGGTGGGATCAAACCATATCAAGTCAATCCATCAAACCAAGTCAATCCTAAAGGAAATCAGCCCTGAATATTCATTGGAAGGATTGATGCCAAAGCTGAAGCTCCAATACTTTGGCCACCTGATGCAAAGAACTGACTGACTGGAAAAGACCCTGATGCTGGGAAAGATTGAAGGCATGGGGAGAAGGTGATGACAGAGGAAGAGTGGTTGAACGGCATCACCGACTCTATAGACATGAGTTTGAGCAAGCTCCGAGAGTTGGTGATGGACAGGGAAGCTTGGCATGCTGCAGTCCATGGGGTCGCAAAGAGTTGGACACGACTGAGTGATTGAACTGAACTGATGGTGGTATGATAATAATTTTAAATTGTAATAGAAAACTCAGAATGACAATCTCAGATGCCTCCAGGGCCAGTGAAAGATTGAAGGATTTATGCCCCTTCCTGTGTGTGAGTGTATCAGCCGCTTAGTTGTGTCCAACTCTTTGCAACCTCATGGATTGGAGCCTACCAGGCTCCTCTGGCCATGGAATTCTCCAGGCAAGAATACTGGAATGGGTTGCCATTTCCATCTCCAGGGGATCTTCCTGACCCAGAGATCGAACCCCGGTCTCCTGCATTGCAGGTGGATTCTTTACCATCTGTGCTATAGGGAAGTCCCACTCTAAGAGACACCATCAAATAAGACTGTTCAGGCTCTGAATTTGGCTTTTGGTCTTGAGACTGTGGCCTTTTAATGAAATCTCAATGATCAGAAAAGCTGTTTATGATATACTAAGTGAAAACAAAAGACTGCTAATTAGAATGATTTCATTTTACACAGACATATATATATGTGTACACACACATATACATGTATTATCTCTACACATATGTGGAGAGAGGTACTTTTACATATCATATACATATAATATATATGTGTGCATGTGCAAAACTTCCGGAAGAGTATGGAATGAGATAGAGGGTAGCAAAAGGAGTAGATGACTCAAAGCTTAAGGATTTTCCCCTTTAAGATTTTCTAGAGCTATGGAGAAATATGGAGCTTTTTAACAGAGATTGGCAACTGCTTAGGACAGAGGTCCCCTGGGAACAGTCTATGAAAAGAAACAGCAGCCACAAGTGTAGGGTCTGTGCCTGTGATTGTCATCACGTCCCAAATGATTTTTCCTAACCCTCAATCAGACTTCTGATGGACGTCAGTCCACACCCCTGGGCACGGCCTCCTGGCCCACAGGAATTGGAGCAATGTTGTGGGTGTGGGTTGCAGACTGGTGGGGAAAAGGGGCGACTTGGCTGCAAATGAGCAAACCATTCCCCACCCGTATGCTCTTCTATGAGGAGAAATGCATGGCTCGGGCCACCAGGACAATCCTTTCTGGGCTCCAAAACAGGAAGAAATTCGCTAAACACAACATCACCAGCACAAGGAGTGGAGAAGGTTTGCCAAGAGCCCGGCCCTGTCCTGACCCGGACAGCAGCTGAGTAGTTAAGAGCAGGACCAGGCACAGGATTTCCGAGGCAGAGGGAAAGCCCCACCTGCCTCAGGCATCCTCTGATGCTGCAAAATAATCTGAACACAGGCCTGGAGCCCCATTTTGCTGAAGAAGAAACTGAGGCCCAAGGAGGCTAAGTCCCTCAGTGAGCCCGTGCCAGGTATCAGGTCTAGACTTGCCAGAGCCGTGGGCCTTATCTTCCCATGCTCACCCATTGTGGCACACGCCTCCAGAAGAAGCTCAGATGCTGGTGTGGCGGGCGGTGTAGCCATTGCTGCTGGTTCTCCTTGGGGATGATGTCCACAGGTGAGTGGGGCTCTGGAAGTCATCCTTCTGAGACAGGATCTAGACTAACCATCCAGTTTATCAGCTGTGCCACTGACCTACACATCAGGCAGAAATTTCGCCCTGCCCCTGGCTACAGGGGTATGTGTCTAGTGGCTGTGCTGATGGTCACTGGGCTCTCGCATTTCTGAAGCCTGCCCTGGACCACTGGTCTGACTCTGCTCCAGTCCACTTAGTCTCTCGTCATCCGGCAGCCTAGCCTGGGCTTGTTCATAGGACTGGACTGGGTTCCAAGAGAAAAAAATCTACACAGCCTCTTGAGTCCTAGGCTCAGACCTGGCACAAGGCCACATCTGCCACTTTCTGTTGGCTAAAACAGGTCATGAGGTCAACCCAGATACAGGAGGTAGGGGAAAAGGCTTCATCTCCTGATGGCAAGAGCTACAGGATCATTGCAAAGAGGTATATGGTCATAGTGAGAGAAACGATTGTTATGGCAAATAATATAGTACAGCCAGCTTAACACCAGCCCAGTTAGTATCCATGTCATGCGTCCCCAAGACTATTCTCACTACTGCCCTCCCCATCCAACTCAGGTTGCCAGGGAGATGGTGACAGCCGGTCCTCACCCATTTTCTGCTCCCTGTATCTAATTGGCTGCTTCAATTCTTCCAGAAACTTTAGCCCTCTACATACACACCCAACTGATTAGGGTCAGACAACCCATTGCCTCTGCTTTGAAGGACCTGACCTCAGTTGGATCTCAATCTACTGGCTTGGCCGAAAAGTTCATTCAGTTTTTTCCATAAGACATTATGGATTAACAGACACAAAAGATAGTATTTTTATTTACTGTACATAAATAAGCAATGAGGATTTACTATATAACACAGGGAAGTATATTCAAAATCTTATAATAACCTATAATGGAAAATAATTTGAATATTTATTTATATTGTATTTATAATATGTATAGTGGTGGTGGTTTAGTCGCTAAGTTGTGTCCAACTTTTGTGACCCCATGGACTGTAGCCCACCAGGCTCCTCTGTCCGTAGGTTTCTCCAGGCGAGAATACTGGAGTGGGTTACCATTTCTTTCAACATATGTATATACATATACTCTTATGTATATATTCATGTGTATATATATATATATATATATATATATATATGTATGTATATATGTGATCTCAATCTACTGGCTTGGCCGAAAAGTTCATTCAGTTTTTTCCATAAGACATTATGGATTAACAGACACAAAAGATAGTATTTTTATTTACTGTACATAAATAAGCAATGAGGATTTACTATATAACACAGGGAAGTATATTCAAAATCTTATAATAACCTATAATGGAAAATAATTTGAATATTTATTTATATTGTATTTATAATATGTATAGTGGTGGTGGTTTAGTCGCTAAGTTGTGTCCGACTTTTGTGACCCCATGGACTGTAGCCCACCAGGCTCCTCTGTCCGTAGGTTTCTCCAGGCGAGAATACTGGAGTGGGTTACCATTTCTTTCAACATATGTATATACATATACTCTTATGTATATATTCATGTGTATATATATATATATATATATATATATATATGTATATATGTATGTATGTATGAGCTTCGATGATGGTTCAGGGAGTAAAGAATCTGCCTGCGATGCAGGAGATGCAGGTTTGATCCCTGGGTCGGAAAGATCCCCTGAAGGAGGGCATGGCAACCCACTCCAGTATTCTTGCCTGGAGAATCCCATGGACAGAGGAGCCTGGCGGGCTACAGTTCATAGAGTCACAAAGAGTCAGACATGAGTGAGTGACTAACACACTAAAAGAGAGTAAGGAGGTGCGCCTTGGCTCCCTGGCAGTGTTCACCCAGCACACCCATTTATCTTCATTGAGATTCGGAAGTTATTTACCGCATTCCCACGGGTGCAGTGCCAGCTGGAGCCAAACTTGGTCATCGTTTCCTCAGCATTTGTGTAGTACATTCTAGCTGATGGTACATACAGCGATATAAATTGTTCACCAATAAACATGTCTCTTAAGAGCCTTATTTATCTTTGGGAAGCTTCATGAAATAATCATACAGATTTATCATGCCGTATTCTGCCCTTAGACTTTATAGGAGATTCCCCATTAACTTTAATGGGAAAGGTTGTTAGATGTCTTCTCCCCCCTCCCTTAGCATAGATCAAGGTTAGTGTGTGGCTAATAAAAGACATATTTTTCAAGAGACCTACTGGGTCCTTTCTACCCACCTCCCCAATGACTGCAAGAATGTGTTCTCCCAGGATGGTTTCTCTTGTTTTGCCTTCTTCACTGGAGTGACTTACCCTTCAGTCTTTTGACCTCAAGCCCCACTTCCCAATACCTATTGGCCTCATGCTGGAAAAATCTTCCTGCCTTAAAACTCCAGAATTCTTTGTCTCCTCCACCCAGTGTCTTTCCACCCACTGTTAACCACTGCCAACCTGTTCCCACCATGCTCACCTGAAACCGTGGCTAGCTTTCTTTGCTGTTGATGTGCCCAGCTAGTGGATGACGCTTCACCCTTGGTCTTCCTCCTTTCTGTACTCATCCAGAGGATCTGATCCTTCAGGCTTCCTCCCTCGGTTGGAAGATATCACTTTCTACCTTCTCATTTTCCACTGGTTCATTGATCTGTTTTGGAATTTGCTCTTTCCATTATTATTATCTTATTTATTTGTTGGTCAGGTCTGAGTTGTGGTTTGTGGACTCAGTAGTCGCGACATGTAGGCTTAGTTGCCCTAGGGCATGTGGGATCTTAGTTCCCCAACCAGCGATCGAACCCATATTCCCTGCATTGGAAGGTGGTTTCTTAACCAGGGGAGTCCCTGGAATTGGCTCTTATATTAGGGTAAAGGTTAAGCTATTGTACCAAAAAGACTCCCAAGAAACTGTGGCTCAAAAAAGATTGTTTTCTGTCCCAAATAACAGTCCTGGGGAAGCGGCAGGGGGCAGATCTGTTACCCCAGTCATCTCAGAACCTCGGCGCCCTCAGTCTTATTCCTTCACAGTTCTTGGCTCGCGGGCACAGCCAGGTCATCGGCATATCTGACATCAATGATTGAGCTAATGGGCTAAGAGAAGAGGGAAGATGTTGTCTCTTGTGACTGGCCCTCACCTTAAGGGGTTATTCCACTCACCTCCTCTCTTCCCATGCTCATCCAGAGATGCATTGAGCTGCCCCACACCTACTGTGAATTCTGCTACTGTGTGTGAGAATGGGGGACAGTGAACGCTTGCATGTCTCCAGCGCTCTCCCCTACATCTGTGTGTGGTTGCCCCAAATCAAACATGATTGAAACAAAACCTTTCCTCGGAATAAGATGCATGAAGAAGAAAGAAGTATAAACCAAAGAGCTGAGCGGTGGTCTCTGCCACCATGCCTCAAATCTTGCTAAACTGAAACACTTTCTTTAAAGTTAACGTAGGACATGACCTTCGTAGAAAGAGATCATCCTTGGCTTCTTTCTCACATACAGCAGACCTGAACCATCAGCAGATACTGTGGGTTCTTCCTGGACTGTGCGTTTGGAATCTAATACACCTTCCTTCACCTCCACTAGCAATCCAACCATCAGCTCTCTCCTGGATGATATACAGAGCCTACCAATGATTGGAATTCTGCATTGATACACTCAACACAGCAGCCAGAGTGGTCCTTTTGAAACAAATTTTCCAGGGACTCCCGTCTCGAATCAGGAGTAAAAGCCAAAATATTTATAGTGACCTACAAGGCCAACATCTGATCTTATCTCTCACCGGTCTGCCCCACCCTTCTGCTGCTGCCCAGACCCTCCAGGTCTGTTTCGGCTTCACTGGCTTCCTTGCTGTTTCTACAACATGCCGACCACATCTTGTGTCGGGGCTTTGCACTTGGCTGCTCTCTGCCTGGTATGCTGTAACCCAGGTGGACACTGGGCTCCTCCCTCACCTCCTGGATGACCAATGTCACCTTCTCAGTGAGATTTTCCCCTGACTAACCCACACAAAATGGCAACACCATATCCAGTTTTGTGCTGAGAAAAGTTTATCTAGCCCTTTACTGTGGCTTTACCTTTACTTCCCTGGTGGCTCAGAGGGTAAAGCATCTGCCTGCAATGCTGGAGACCCGGTTTTGATCCCTAGAGGGGGAAGATCCCCTGGAGAAGGAAATGGCAACCCACTCCAGTATTCTTGCCTGGAGAATCCCATGGATGGAGGAGCCTGGTATGCTGCAGTCCATGGGGTCGCAAAGAGTCGCACACGACTGAGTGACTTCACTTTCTTTTCTTTTTTTTTTCTTTACTGTACTTTAGTTTTTGTTTCTTTAATTCTTATCACTACCTGATATATTACTTGTTTACTCACTTGCTTGTTAATAGTGTGTGTGCCCCAGTAAACTGTGAGTGAGATGAGGGCAGAGATATGACATTTTCACTGTCATCTCTCTACCATCCAGAATACCTTAAGCACTCACTAATTTGGGGGGGGAATGAATGAATGTGAATGAATGGGTGGGTAAATGAAATGGCAAAGGATGTAGACAGCTCCCACAAGAGCGAGCACATCATAATCGAGCGTATGGGTAAATGTTCCTTACCACTTGCACTAACTGTCTACATCAGCGCTTACTATCAGGAGAGGGTGGGATGCTGTCCAGACGGCATGGAACACTAATTCCTTAATTGAAACAATTGGAGGGGTTGACGAGACAGAAAACGTGCCATGCTAGGAGGTTCTGGAAGAGAATCACGTCTGGCAGGTGCCAGGGACAGACAAGAAGATTCTACCCAGCTGGAAGAGTCAGTGAAAACAAGGGCTTCCCTAGTGGCTCAGTGGTAAAGAATCTGCCTGTCAGTGCAGGAGACAAGGGTTTGATCCCTGATGGGGGAAGATCCCACGTGCTGCAGAGCAACGGAGCCCATGTGCCACGACCATCGAGCTCTAGAGCCGGGGAACTGCCGCTGCTGAGCCCTCACGCCCTAGAGCCTGCACTGGGCAACCAGAGAGGCCCCAGGATGAGACGCCCGCGCGCTGCTGCCAGAGAGCAGGCCTTCTTCATGCACCTAGAGAAAAGCCCTCGCCGCAGCAAAGACCCAGCACAGCCAAAAATAAGTAAATAAAATTGTTAAATTTAAAAAAGACAATCAGTGAAAACAGATTCAGGGTTAAGTTGGGGGCAGTAGGGATGTCTTAGAAGGTTAAGGCCAACAGGGCATGGTGGATTGCTAGATCTTCTTGGACTGAAGGGTCGCAAAGAGGAAGACAGTAACAACCCAAGAAATGTAACTGAAGCAGACTTAGGGTACTGTAAAAATGAATAACACAGATTTGCATCGCAGTCGCCAGTGTGAGAGAAATTGGAAAGGAAGTGGTACCATCACGTACGGCTGGTGACATAAATTAGTTCTGTCCTTTTGGAAGATGATATGTATTAAGAAGAAAAAAAAGTATATACCTTTCATTCCGGTAGACTCATCTCCTGTATTTTATCCTAAGGAAGAATTTAATAGAAGAAACTAACTATAAATACAAAGACATTCACACAGCAGTCACCATCATAGCCAAACACTGAAAATGATCCAAATGCTCATTAAGAGGGAATGACTAAATAAATGATGGTCTAGTAACTCGGTGGAATATCTGTCGTAAAGCTCTAAAAATTAATTATGAAATCATAGAGCAACGCTAATGACGCTCATGACATAATGTCGAATAAAATCCAAACTACAAGTTGCAGACTTTTGGGTGCAGATCTTTGAAACTGTATGAACAGCATGGCTGAGACTGAAGGAGAATACGCAAAAATAATTGTGTTGACGGGAAGGGGATTTTTTTCTTTCTCTAAAGCTGACTTTAATTACTATAATTTGATACTAATAAGCTCTGATAAAAGAAAATCAGTTTTATATAAAAATGGAGAAAAGGCACTTCTCTTGGTGGCCGGCCAACTACTCCTGTCCCGTGGATTCCACCAGAGCCAGGCGTCACCGAAGAACATGGGGAGGCAGGCCTTCTGCCCAGAGCACCATCCACCCTGGCCACAGTGAGCGCTTGGCTGTCTTACCTACTGGGTCTAGGGCAGAGAACCACTGGGAGGCTGAGTTTGGATGCCCGCTTGGGGTTCCTGTGGTGGTTCTGCATTTCCTGCCTGTGGACAAGGAGACCTGCTGGAGATGTGAACTTCGCAAGGATGCTTCCTGCCTTCCGGGCTAAACACTGGGCAGCAGCCCCAGGCGTCAGGGCCAGGGTGGGGAAGACCCAGCCTTCCTGAGTTAGCAGCTGAGTAACCTTCTGCCGCCAGAGGAGAGCTGGGGGCTTCTAGCACTCATTTAATTAGTCTCCGAGCCCGCGGGCACCTTGCTGTCAGTTCTGCTGTAGTGTAAGAGCCAAGGGGAGGCCTGTCTGCCTTTTACAACTTGTCTCCTTTAATAGCTCACTTTTCCAGACTCCTCCACACCCCGCGATGAGAGCCACATTGTCTCACAGAGACAACACTCGTCCAGGTCAGATCCACCTGTTGCCTTGACTCTGGGCAAAGCTTCATTGACTTCCCTGGTGGCTCAGCTGGTAAAGAATCTGCCTGCAACGCGAGAAATGTGGATTTGATCCCTGGTCAAAGATCCCCTGGAGAAGGAAAAGGCTCCCCACTCCAGCATTCTGGCCTGGAGAATTCCATGGACTGTGTAGTCCATGGGGTCACAAAGAGTGGGACATGACTGAGTGACTTTCTCAGCAGCAGCAGCCACAAAAATAGCTGTCGCGTTTGCCCAAATCTTCTCTACAGAAAAATACTCTCCGACCTCCTGCAATCATGCTCATCTGAAAAGCAAAACGGTGTCCCACAGCTTGAGCCACCTGCAATCCCTACTAGTTTAATGGTTTTCTACAACACTGCGGTTTTACCATCCAGCCTTCCATTCTTTCTATTAACCGAAGCAGAAAGTAATCATGTATCACCATTGCCTGAGCTGCTGTGTTTTCTAAAGCACTGCCTTAAACTCCACCCACCCATTTAATCTTCACAACAGTTCTATGTAGGACATAGTGTTATGATCCCCATTTAACAGATGAGAAAACTGAGGCAGAGCCAACTGAGTAACTGGGCCAAGGTCACAGTGCAACTGGCAGAACTGGGATCTGCACTACTTGGATTCCCTTCCGGAAACTGCCCACATCACTACTTCCCTGCCTTCCTCCACAGAATTACTGACACTCCAGAGGAAGAGCACAGCTTTCAGGATAGAAAAGCCTCCAGAACTCAGTTTACCTTCTAAAGTATTTCTGAGTTGTTGAGAATTCGCTTAAACACAACCATTAAGTCCCACTGATGATCTGCCTGCTTCAGGGGAAGCTAAACAGCTTCTAGCAATGTCTCAGCCAGCAAAGTTTTTTGTTAATAGTGAGTCTCAAATCTAGTCCCATGCTCTGAGAAGAATGTTTTTTTTTTGGGGGGGGGGGTGGAGTTCTCAAACTGAAAGAGAAGTTTGGCTGTGAACATTTAACTTCTTTCTTTTTTAACATTTATTTATTTGGTTGCACCGGGTCTTAGTTGCAGCAGATGGGATCTAGTTCCCTAGCCAGCCAGGGATCAAACCCAGGCCCCTGCATTGGGAGCCTGGAGTCTTAGCCACTGGACCACCAGGGAAGTCCTTAAACTTCTTTTAAAAAATTAAGACCTTCAGTTTTAATATTTTTACTGGAGTATAGCTGATTTACAATGTTGTATTAATTTCTACTCTATAGGAAAGTGATTCAGTTATACACATATGTACATTTTTAAAAAATATTATCTTCCACTATGGTTTATCATAGGATATTTCTTATTGGAATATAATTACAATGTTCTGTTATATCGTGAAGTGAAGTCGCTCAGTCTTGTCCCACTCTTTGCGATCCCATGGACAGTAGCCTACCAGGCTCCGCCGTCCATGGGCTTTTCCAGGCAAGAATACTGGAGTGGGCTGCCATTTTCTTCTCCAGGGGATCTTCCCAACCCCGGGATTGAACCCGGGTCTCCTGCATTGCAGGCAGACTCTTTACCGTCTGAGCCACCAGGGAAGCCCCTGTTATATCACAGGATATTACATATAGTTCACTGTGCTATATAGTAGGACTTTATTGTTTATCCATTCTATGTATAAAAACTTAACATCTGCCAACGCCAACCTCCCACTCCATCCCTCCCCCAACTCTCTCCCCTGTGGCAAACATCAGTCTATTCTCTGCGTCTGTGAGTCTGTTTCTGTTTTGTAATAGGTTCATTTGTGCCATATTTTAGGTTCTGTATCATATGGTACAGCCATATAATTGATATCATATGGTATTTTCTTCCTCTTTTTGACTTGTTTCACTTAGTATGAGGATCTCTAGGTGCATCCATGTTGCTGCGAATGGCCTTATTTTCTTTTTCATGGCTGAGTAGTACTCCACTGTTATCTGTGGATCACATCTTTGCTATCCATTCATCTGTTGTTGGACATTTAGCTTGTTTCCATGTCTTGGCTACTGTGAATAGTGCTGCTTTAAACGTGTGAAGTGAAGTCGCTCAGTCGTGTCTGACTCTTTGTGACCCCATGGACTGTAGCCTACCAGGCTTCTCAGTCTATGGAATTTTCCAGGCAAGAGTACTGGAGTGGGTTAGTTCTGTCTGGATATAGGCCAAGGAGTGGGATTTCTGGATCATATAGTAATTCTATGTTCAGTTTTCTGAGGAACCTCCATACTGTTTTCCAGAGTGGTTGCACAACTTGCACCAACAGTGTAGGAGGCTTTCCTTTTCTCCACATCCTTTCCAGCATTTATTGTTTGCTGATTTTTTGGTTCCCCCCCCCCCCCCCCCCCCCCCCCGGCAACCGCAAGTCTGATCTCTATGTATGTGAATCTGTTTCTGTTTCATAGATAGGTCGTCTGTGTCATGTTACATTCCACAGAAAAGTGATGGCATATGGTATTTATTTGTCTTTCTCTTTCTGACTTACCTCACTTACTGTGATCATCTCTAGTTGCACCCGTGTTGCTGCAAATGGCATTCTTTCATTCTTTTCTGCAGCTGAGTAGTTTCCAAGTATGTATGCACCACATCTTCTTTAGCCATTAATTTGCCGATGGACCTTGAGGTGCTTCCACATCTTGGGTGCTGTGGACACTGCTGTCATGAACGTAGGGGTGCCTGTGTCTTTTTGAATTATAGTTTGGTCTGGGTATGTGCCCAGGAGTGGGATAGCTGGATCATATGGTTACTCTGTTTTTAGTTTTCTGAGGAACTGTTTTCCATAGAGGCTGTACCAACTTACATTTGGGGTGGGGTCTTTCCCTTCAGCAGGTGGAAGGAGGATATGAAATTATGGGAGTGATACACGGGTCTCACTTTCACTGTAACTTACAACCATAGGCTGGTAAGGAAGGAAGAATACCCAGTTCCAGTCTCCAAAAAACAAAACCAATCATAAAATTTCCTGTTCAAAGACCTCTGCTATTTCCCAGTAACTGGGAGATCAAGCTGTGGTTCCCCAACTTCACACCCAGAGCCCAGTCTGGTCCGACTGCTCCTCCTTCCCCTGCCTCGGCTCATGAGGACTGCACCCCCACCACAGGCCACAGTACTCCGTTTAGCCACCATCTCTGCGCCTGCGCCCTCTGTACACTCACCAGAGAGGCCGCTTTGCCTTTCTCTGGCCTACTATGTATTTTCTAAGACCTGTTAACCTGCTACACCTCCCTGGCTTGCTTCTCTTATCTCACCTTCTGCTTCCTGCTCCCCGGTTAGTCATCCTTTCCTTTGAGCTCCAGGATACACCGTGTTCAGCTTGGTTTAAACCATCGCTGCATGACGTTATAACTGTTGGTTGCCATCCCTGTCTCCCTTACTCTAGCAGGAGCAACCGGAAGAGAGCCACGCCTCTCTCGTCCTTATCTCTCACACCCCTTCCTACCTCTTTCCTCAGGGCTCTTGAGTCAAGCCCTGTGACCATATGGGGAGGATTCTTAAATCTGTAGGTAATGGAATGAATAAGAAGTTTTTAGAAAGCTAGATGACAGTAGGTATTTTTGGAAGGTGAGCCACAAAATGCTGTGTGCTAAGTGACTAAGGACAAGGGATCCAGGAAATGATCTGGAGTGATGGTACCTGGAATGCAGCGGACTGTCTCTGACTGCACTGAAATCAAGCCTTCCATTGGCCCTGATTCTTGTGTTCCTACATACAAGGTTGAGTTTGTACTTGTAACCCCTTCCCAAGGAGACTGTAACTGTCACAATTTCCCTCAATGATCCACAGGGGCAACCTCCTCTTAGCATAGAAAGTAGTTGTTCATTCAAAAGACTGGGAGAATTGGGAACTATAACTGGCTGGGTTGGGTCCCCCGAGGGTCCCCAGGCCTTGACTGGTCTCTGCTGGTCTCCCCTGGTCTCTGCTGTCCTTGTGCAGCCCTCAGTCCCTGCTCCCACCCCTCTCCCCTCCCTGCACCTCCTCACTCTCTTCTGCAGGGTCACTCCCTGGGCCAGTTAGCCCGCCCTCTCTGACCACATGATAAAGGACCATGTTCACAGCACCTGCAGTTTCGACGATGCAGGTCACTCTTCTGAGTCATCTGTCCCGTGTTATCAAACACACCACATTCTGAGAGCTTGCTTCTAAAAGTGTCGCTGGCTATTCACATTTCTGAAAGGCTCCTCTTGCAGGTTTATTTTGGGGTAGACATCTGGCCTTCTGGCAGAAAGGTCCTCTTCATATTTTAACAGGATTTGACACAGAAGCTTCAAGAAAAGAGATAGGAGTTGGCCAATTCAATCTACCCCAGGATATTTGCCTCTCTTGAAATAATTCATCCCTGGAAAGCAGCCAGGAATATCAGTGGAGACTTGCCCATTTGGATTCCATGGGGCCAAAATGCCTTCATTTCCTGTTTCGGTTTGAGGCTGAGATCACCAGCTTCACTTAAACAGAGGTGACCATCATGTTCCTTCAGGCGGAAATCCTTCCTTAACTTGGAAGGCAGGAGCCACTTAGGAGTATTTGTGTCTTAGGCACGTCACCGCCGAGGAATGATCCACAGTATCTTTATGAACCCCCTCTCCCCCGCCGTGTTTCCGAACTTCACTAGGATGTAGTTCTAGCAGTAACTCACTGGAGAACATTCATGTGTGCTATTCACGGTTATTCACGTGCACTACCCACATGTGCCGTGAAAGTGTTAGTCACTCAGTCGTGTCCGACTCTCTCAACCCGTGACTGTAGCCCACCAGGCTCCTCTGTCCATGGGATTCTCCAGGCATGGAGTGAGCAGCCATCCCTCTCTCCATTCCCATCTGCCACACTGCAGGCAGATTCCTTACCATCTGAGCCACCAGGGAAGCCCACCCATAAGTCACAACAAAAGGAGACTACCTCTGTACTCTGTGAATCAGTAGCCACCTGCCACATGTGCCTATTTAAACTTAAGTGAACTATGGTTACAAATGCAGATTCTTGTCTGCACTCAGCACACATCAAGGGCTCAGTAGCCACACGTGTCTGGTGGCTGCTGTGTCAGTGCGTGTTAGAGAAATCTCCTATAATGGCAGAAAGTTCTCATGGATGTTTCCCAAACTATTCCTCTTGGGACAGAGAGAACCTTTGTGTGCTGTTACATTTCCACAAGTGAGTCCCAGTTTATCATGAAATACATCCTCCAAGTCAGTGAAGACGCCAGACAGCACCCTTTTCTCCCTACAGAGTCGATAGTCATGAACAGCAGCTGTGGATTGACTGGGTGCCCGGTACTCTCCTACGCACAGCCACCTCCCCACGAGTCTTTAAGCATAATGAGAAATTCTGGTAATAAGAATGTTTTCCCCTTCATTATTAAGTAATGTGTTTGGAAGAAATACTTTAATACACTGCTCAGGGTAAAGGCTGACACTCCAAGCTCATGCCCAAGGAATAAAAGGCATTCATCAAATTACTCTATAGCGATTTTTCCCCCCTGCTGGAGAGCGGACAGAAGACAGAAAAAGGCAGCATCAGGAGGGTGGAAGCATGAGGTGCACATGGAGCTCCTCAATCTCTGTATTTTATTTTAGTATTTATGTTTTTGGCTACATCAGGTCTTAGTTGAGGCACATGGGATCTTCATTGCAACATGTGAACATATCAACCTGTGGCATGTGGGATCTTACTTCCCTAACTAGGGATCGAACCCATGTCCCCTGCATTGCAAAGCAAGTTCATAACCACTGGACCACCAGGGAAGTCCCTCCTCTGTCTCTTTAGAAAACCTGTGTGATGTAGGAAGGACCCTCACGTACAGGCCTGAGGGCAGCAGTGCAGGGAGACAGGACTTGCAGAGTAGCCTGGGGTCTCCCAGAAAGGAAGCCAGGAAGATAGCAGCTCAGCGCTGGATTCTGCCTCTCGTGGGCTGTGAGACATTGCTTAAGCCTCAGTGTTCTGACCTGCAGAATGGGGCCAACATCAGCTAACACAGACTTTGCTTGAAGTCAGCACAGAGGGAGAGAGGGGGAACTCCATCAGTGCCATCTCCCAGGCCACCAGTGCCTCCACGGCCTGACCGAGACAGGCCCCAACAGGGCTACCGAGGTGGCACTTTCATTCCAAGCTCAAACTACAGAGCTGCCCAGACTGGGGAGGGGCTTCTCTGTGGCCCTCCAAGAAAGAAAGGGTGGTTTCTCCCACCGCCGCACCCATAAGCCTGGGAGTGGCTGGGAGAGGAACCAGGATGAAATCCACCCGCTTGGGCGCTCCCAGCCCCCTGAGCAGAGATGTGCAGCACTCTGAGATGCTTGATGCTCCCAGGAAGCCGGAAGTTTATCTGGCTTTGCAATTCCGTGCATGGAGCGGGATCCCCAGCGCTCCCTGACATATTGGGCTTTAAACCTGTCACAGTAAATAGTCAGGAATTAATACACCAACTCCCTGAGTCTGGCAGTACAATTTGCCATCTAAATTGTTACCTTCCACAGAGTGGTACATAAACAAAACGAGCAGGTCGCCGGGACTTTTCAGCAGAACCTGGCACTCACCGAGAAATAGGTTCTTCACCATAAGGAGGGAGAGGGAGGGACGGCAGGAAGTTGGCATCTCCCAAGTTCCTGCTGCCCGCCAAGCAGGGGGAAGGTGCCTCGCAGGCCCTGCCTCATTTATCTCTACAGCCACCCGAGAGGCAGGAGTTACTGTTCCCCTCTTGCCAAGGAGGAAAGTGAAGGTCAGAGTCATTTGCTCAAGGTCACAAAGCTGGGGGATTAAGGAGTCACCCTTAGCCTGGTTCTGACCCAAGTGTCACCCTCCTCCACTGAATCAGATCTTAAAACATTTCCGGGGGAAGAGTCAACGTGAGGTATGGGAGCGGTTCAGCCTGAAGAGGGATGGTAGACAGAGCTCTGCCCACCCCCAGAGGCAGTCCTTCGACCCTTTTTGTGCGTGCCTCCCCCCAGCAGTGGGTTCCTCTGGTTCCACAGCCGCCACTCACTTGGGAGGACTGTCTATGGGCTACTGCAGCCCTCTGCCCACTAGAGCAAAGAGCTCCACGTGCCTGGAAGTTTCTGACCTCCCAGGAGTCCCTTAGCCAAGGATTGACTGACTGGGAACGAGGAAAGCCCATAAACTCTGAGGTGTGATCTTGCAGAGCTGTGCCTGGATTCCCAGCCCTGCTCCCTCAGCCCTCTCCCTCTGGGAGCACCACCCAAATAAATACATTTCCCACGATCCCTGTCTCTGAGCCTGCTTCTGAGAAACTCACCCTAAGTCAGAGGGTTTCCTCCCTGAAGACAGCTGACTCGGATCTGGGGCAGAGTTGAAGGAACGATTCAGGTCTCTCCTCCTTCATTAATAAGTCACTGGGGGCCAGCACGTCTCTGTGTCCACCGCAGTGCCTGCACAAGAATCTTTGCCTGTTGATGAGTACACACTGATAAAAACCTGTGCCTTGGATGTATAATGAGTCATAATTTGAACCAAGATCCATAAATGCAGATTTTTTTCTTTTTTATTGAAGTTTAGGTGATTTATAATGTGTTAATTTCTGCTGTACAGCAAAGTGACTCAGTTACACATATATATGAGCTTCCCAGGTGGCTCAGTGGATAAAGAATCCACCTGCAATGCAGGAGATGCAGGACACATGGGTTCAGTCCCTGAGTCAGGAAGATCCCCTGGAGGAGGGCATGGCAACCCACTCCAGTATCATCGCCTAGAGAATCCCATGGACAGAGGAGCCTGGTGGGTTACAGTCCATAGAGTCGCAAAGAGTCAGACGTGACTGAAGTGACTGAGCATAGCTCATACATTCTTTTTCACATTCTTCTCCATATGGTTTATCACAGGATATTTAGTTCCCTGTGCCATACAGTAGGATCTTGTTGTTTATCGATCCTAATTTGCATCTAGTGATCTCAAATTCCCAGTCTATCCCTTGACAACAATAAGTCTGCTCTCTGTGTCTGTGAGTCTGTTTTGTAGCAAAGTTCATTTGTGTGATATTTTAGATTCTACACACAAGTAATAGCATACGGCATTCATCTTTCTCTTTCTGACTTGACTTAGTATGATAATCTCCAGTTCCATCCAGGTTGCTGCAAATGCCATTATTTCACTCTGTTTACGGCTGAGTAATATTCCATTGTATGTATGTGCAGCATCTTCTTCGTTCATCCCTTGTCGGTGGACATTGAGTTGTTTCCATGTCTCGGCTATTGTAAGCAGTGCTGCAGTGAACACAAACGTGCATGTATCTTTTTGGAATTTTGCTTTTGTCTGGATGTGTGCACAGGAATTGCTGGGTCATATGGTAATTCTACTTTTAGTTTTTTCCATAGTGGCTATACCAAGTTATATTCCAGCCAGCAGTGTAAGAGGGTTTCCTTTTCTCCGTACGCTCTCCGTCTTTTATCATTGTGTGTAGACTTCTTACTGATGGCCATTCTGACCACTGTGAGGGAGCTCCTCATTCTAGTTTTTATCTGCATTTCTCTAATAATTAGCAACATTGAACATCTTTTCACATGCTTTTGGCCATCTGTATGTCTTCTTTGAAGAAATGTCTGTTTAGGTCTTCTGCTCATTTTTCAATTGAGTTTTTGTTGTTGTTGAGTTGTGTGAGCTGCTTATTTATTTTGGAAACTAAGCCCTTGTCGGTCACATCTTCGCAAATATTTTCTCTCATTCCTTAGGTTGTCTTTTTGTTTTGTTTATGGTTTCCTTTGCTGTGCAAAAGCTTGTAAGTTTGCTTAGGTCCCATTTGTTTATTTGTGTTTTTATTTCTATTGCCTTGGGAGACTGACCTAAGAAAACATTGGTATGTTTTATGTCAGAGAATGTTTTGCCTATGAGCTCTTCTAGGAGTTTTATGCTGTCAGAAGTGCAGATTTTTCAAAACAAATTCATTTATTTTTAATTGAAGGATACTTGCTTTACAATATTGTGTTGGTTTCTGCCATATATCAAAAAATACGGAAAACTTCACGAATCTGTGTGTCATCTTTGCACAGGGCCCGTGCTGATACTCTCTGTATTGTTCCAACTTTAGTATATGTGCTGCCAAAGTGAGCACAAAAGAGCACATTTTTAAAACCTCACCCAAAAGCGTGTCCCCTCCTCCCAGAGGGATCTTAACCCAACCGGTACGTCCCATTCACCCAACTTGGGATACAAACCGGTTGTCTCTCTTCTATTCTTTGACCCCCAGCTCCCGCTTTCCCACTTCATCTAGAAGAAAATTTCTCCCCTGGACATTCTCTATCCCCATCTCCCAGTATCCTTAGGCCTTACAGACTTAAGAAGTCAGTCTTGCCTTGAAATGCCTGGTGGAGAGAGAGCGAGAGTCTGCCCAGTCTTGTTCCTGGTAATCGCGTCTGCAGCTGCCACATGGTATCATCACGGAAGACTGGTCCTGAAGGGGTGGGCAGACTCAGGGTCAGAGCCGCTGTGCAGGCTGCCCCCCCCAGCTCCAGAAACGCAGGGCTCACACACAGCCGTGTGGCCCTAGAGCACAAACATGCCGTCTGCAGCTGGTTCAGCTGTGCACAGCAGCCTGGCTCACACAGGCCTCCCCACAGCTGGGATGCCTCCGCTTGGGCTCCGGGGTGGCAGCTCTTTGATTCGCATTCACATATGCTTAGCCTGCTGTGTGTGTGCAGTGGGAGGAACATCCAACCGCAGCTCCCACCCTGCCTTACTGCGTCCTCTGCTCCTCACCCCCCATCTCACCAGCCTCTGGACCCCGGTGCTGGTGAGCCAGGCTCACCAGCTCAGGCCTCCCTTCCTCGTGAGCTCACCTTTGGGCCCCTGGGTGTCCTCTGGTCAAGGAGCTCAGTCAGGATGACCTAGTCCCCCAGGAAGTCCTAACCTCTCTGAGCATCAGCAGTCATCGCCCCTTGACTCCCCAGTCACTTAGCTTCCACCTTCCCACCTAGGAAGCCTGTTGTTCAGTCACTCAGTCATGTCCCACTCTTTGCGACCCCATTGACTGCAGCATGTCAGGCTTCCCTGTCCTTCACCATCTCCTAGAGCTTGCTCAAACTTATGTCTATCAAGTCGATGATGCCATCCAACCATCTCGTCCTCTGTCGTCCCCGTCTCCTCCTTTTGCCTTCAGTTTTTCCAGCATCAGAGTCTTTTCCAATGAGTCGGTTCTTTGCATCATATTGGAGCTTCAGCTTCAGCATCAGTCCTTTCAGTGAATATTCAGGACTGATTTCCTTTAGGGTTGACTGGTTTCATCTCCTTGCAGTACAAGGGACTCTCGAGAGTCTTCTCCAACACCACAGTCAGTTCAAAAGCATCAATTCTTCAGCGCTCAGGAAACCTGAGACTGAATTTTGCCTTCCTCAGAATTTGTATGTTGAAATTGTAATCTCTAGTCCCCCACACTTTGACCTTTTTGAGGGATTTTGTTTGTTTCTAAAATATTCATTTATTTGCCTGTGCCTGGTCTTAGTAGAGGCACACAGGAATCTTTGATCTTCTTTGTAGCACATGGGATCTTTAATTGCTGGCATGCAAACACTTACTTGTGACATGTGGGATCTGTCCCCTGACCAGGGATCAAACCCAGGCCCCTTGCATTGGGAGCTCAGAGTTTAGCCCCAGCTGCTACCTTTTATGGAGATCGGGCCTTGAAAGATGTAATGAAGGTGAAAGTAAGGCATATAGCGGACCCTACTTTAGCTGGACTGGTGGCATCCTGATAACAGGAAGTGGTTAGACCATAGATCTGGACGAGGAAAAGCCATGTGAGAACATAAGGAGAGAGTGGCCAACTATAAACGCGGCAAGAGAGAAGGCAACCCAGCTGACACCTTTCTCTTGGACGTTTGGCCTCCAGAATGGTGAGGAAAACTGTGAAATTAATTAATTTCTGTTGTTCAGGCCACCCACCCTGCAGTGCTTTGTTACGGCTGTCCTAGCAGAGGAACAGAAAGCCAGAAAGCCCCTTGCAAACTTTCCCATCATCTCCCCTCTCTGCCTCCCCAGGGGTTTGGAGAAGGGCCAGCCTTGTTCTGATGCAAAAGGTGGTCACTATTCCCCTCGGACAGCACTGCCTCGTCATCTGACACTTCATGATGAAGAGGAACCATTCACATGATCTCAGTGGCTTCCCACATCCCCCAGCCAGAAAAGGGGCTGGCAGCTGCTCGCCTACAACACTTGGTTACCGTAATCAAAGCTACGCAGCTGCCCCACCAGCATCCCACTCCCCACCTCTGGCCAAAGAGCTTTTGTCTTGTCTTGCGCCGTGAAGCCGCAGCGTGAGTCCCCCTAATGCCGTAGCAGGGTAACAACACTCCTCGCTGCTTTGTTTCACCTTCCAGAATTGGAGAGGGTATCCACAGAATGTTATTTTTCCCAAAAAATAAAAAAATTGCTGCCTGGAAGGTAGTCACTGCCCTCATAGACAGAAAAGAACACAGCTCTCCTTTCCCTCGCGTGCAGAGCTACCTCGAATGCCCCAGGGACTTCCCCCCAGAGGCATCCAAAGACACACTGGGCCCCGGAGACAGGAGCCACTGCTGATTCGGCTCACAGAGAAAGGGAAGGCGGTGGAGCAGGCAGCGAGAGAGAGGCTGGCGCTTCCTATGCGCTCACGGGGCTGCCGTACACTTTACATTTCCCAAAGGCTGTAATTATTTCCTGGAGAAGAAATTCAAATGACCCAGATAGTTAATTCAGTGAGACTGGCCCCAAAAAGTATTTACCTAAAAGGCAGTTTTGTCAAAGAGAACATCACAGCATGGCCAGGGTTTGCTGTCCCCTAGATCTTAGGAGTTCCCTCTGCACGGAGCACAGAGGCCCAGCAGAACCCTGTCTCTAAACGCCTCCGTCTCCTTTTCTGTGTCCATCTCTGACCTCCTAGGACCCCCTTTTCCAGCCTCCAAGGCCCCAGGTTCTCCCCATCCCCACGTCTGAGCTTCAGTCTCACAGTGACCACCCCGTTCTGTTTCCCTCAGTACAGGGAGCTCAGCTCTGAGTCAGGAGGAAAACTCACTGGTGAAATTAATTCACCCAGAAGCTGCTGTGTGGCCAACCATGTTCAGGGCCCCTGGATGAGGGAGAGTTAGATGGGAGCCAGGCTGTCACTGGACGCATAAGAAAATGGAGCTGAGGTGCTTCACAAAAGCACAAGAAGGTATCCTGTTTGATGGGGCTTCCCAGGTGGTGCTAGTGGTAAAGAACTTGCCTGCCAATGCCGGAGACATAGGAGAGCGGGTTCGCCCCCTGGGTGGGGAAAATCCCCTGGAGGGGAGGGCACAGCAACCCACTTGCCTGGAGAATTCCAGGGACAGAGGAACGTGGCAGGCTACAGTTCATGGGGTCGCAAAGAGGCAGACGCAACTAACACGCACGCATGCGTCCTTTTTGATACCTGAGACTGCATAAGCCTCAGCTTTCTCCTCGGCAAAACCAGAATAGCAGGACCTCACCTGCAAGGGTATTTTTGTGCTTAGTTGGAAAGGATCAAACTTATGTGGGGATGAAGAAATGGGGTAAAATGTCCAATGAGAGTAAGGCAGGAAGCCGGAGACCACGGGGGCCCATCTGCAAACTCCATGCGCTTAGTGCTGCGTGGAAGACAGTCCTCAAGCCAAACCAGGACTCTTCTCCAGCCTCCTTGGGGTTCCGAGAGTAAGCCCACCGTCTCTGAGTTTGGTCTGCACCTCCGCACACACTGGAGTGTTACAAGCATAGCTCGGGGTCAGCAGGACCCCTGGTTGCCGAGTGTCAGTCTGGCCTCCCCGGTTGGAACACAAGCCCCTTGTCTGTTACAGGGCATCTCTGTCTGCCCTGTAGACCGGGGCACAGAGCGGCTACAGAGCAGCCCCTCGGTAAATATTTGCAGATTGTCTGCCGGGAATGAGGTTTGACGTAGGCCAACTGCCTCAAGAGACCTCCTGCCACCTCTCGGCCTGTGGCTGCCTCTCAGACCTTGAGGCCACAGACAGGATGTGACTTCTACCAGCTGTGGACAGAAGAAGCCTCTGCTTGGTACCCTGGGGAGGAGGCGCCAGGCTGGTGTCCCGAGGGCTGCAGGGCCTCGTGGAGAGCCCTGTTACCCCGCCCGGGCTCGGCAACCCCCACCCTGGGGGCACAGGGAAGGGTCCGGGGAAAGCTGACTTTCCCTGCAGGGCCCACGGGAGAAAGGGCGGAAGGGAGGGCAGGAAAGCCCAGCTGAGCCCCGCACTCTTTGGTGACGTGGGCCCTGGCCACGCCCGGCCACCCGGCTGCTCCGGCGGGGAACCAGCTTCCTTTTGTGGTCTGACCCTGGCCGCCTGCCAGGACGTCCACAAGAGTCTTGTGATGTACACTTTTGAAATGTGTCGGTGGCGCGGAATGGCATGTCTGACTCGTTTTTGATGCCCGTCTGCGTTTACGTCTCTTTCCCACGCCCACGGATGCAGACAGGCTGTGTGTGGGAGCCATGGTGTCCGGCGGTCCCGGGCCCTGGCTGTGTGGTTGGACACACTTCCTTTTACCTTCAACCTGCCCTCCTAATTAGATTCTTTCTTCATTTTGTAGGCTCCCCCTCTCTGGTATTATATAAAACCATTTCAGCCCTTAAGGAGTTGGCATCTGACACCCACAGCTTCTGGATCCCCAGAACAGAGAAGGGAAGGCACAAACAGAAGGGAGGGAAAGAAATGTTCTCTTTCAGCACCAGCAACATGAATCGTCAGAGAGTTAAATCGCAACAAAGTATTTGGTGTTAATCTTTAATATTCCCAGGAACTTGTCACCTCCTCCTTCAGTCCCAGAGCTGCCGTGCTCTGAGTGATTCTGGCGCCTCTCACAAGATATCACACCAGATGTGTATAAGAGACAGGGGCTATACTTGATATCAGCTGCTGAACTTTGCATGAAGTTATTTTTAACTTCATGACAATTTCCCGAGCTGCTATGGCCCCCATTTTACAGGTGGGGAAACTGAGGCTCAGAGAGGATACATCTTTGGTGCAGAGTAGCACAGCCAGGGCATGGTGGAGCAGAAACTCGACTCCAGCCCGTCTCCCTCAGCAACCAGGCTCTGCCCAGACATGGCCACGTTTCTTAGGAGGCTGGGTCTTTCCAGAATCTGCCTCCTTAAATGTGGAGGTGGTGGCCGCCACTCCCCACATTTCTCCTGCCTGCACCCGCCTCGCACATGACTGCTGGCATCCAGAGTTTGAGAAGAACTGAGATAGGCCAGGTCTGCTCACTCCAAGTTCAGGGTTTGCTTCAAGGGCGTTTGTCTTAACTTGGGTTGTTAGTTCTCAGGGTATGTCTGTCAGACTACAGAAATGACCGTGATTACTCTTTTCCCGTGATTTTCTTGTTTCTCTACTGTATTATTTTTTTTCTTTGGTCTGACCCCAAAGCTTATATTTATTTGCTCTTTCAGCAAGAAAACAAAGAAAGAAAATAATGTGTACATGTCAGTTCTAATCTCCGAGTTCATCAACCCTTCTCCTTCCCTTGCTGTGTCCACAAGTCCATGCTCTACATCTGAGTCTCTATTCCTGCCCTGCAGATGGGTTCATCAGTACCGTTTTCCCGGCTTCCACATACATGCGTTAATACTTGGTATTTGTTTTTCTATTTCTGGCTCACTTCACTCTGTATGACAGACGCTAGGTCCATCCATGTCTCCACAAATGATCCAGTTTTGTTCCTTTTTCTGTCTGAATAATATCCCCTTGTATATATGTACCGCATGTCTTTTATCCATTCATCTGTTGATAAAAATAGATAACTTGCGGGAGCCCTCTGCCCAGTGCAGGGAACTCAGTTCAGGGTCCCGTGATGCCCCAAATGAGAAGGTGGGGCTGCTATTTACTGATTACGGCAGCTCCTGCTCGGCGCTCGTAGAGACACACTTTGACTCCAGTAAGGTCCCTGGGTGGTCTCCGGGCAACCCAGACGAGAATGAGGTGTGACGCCTTCCATGGCAGTGACGGAGTCCAGCCTGTTCACAGCCCTGGGAGAAAATAGCTGTAACTGTTCAGACCCTTTCTTGGGGGTGGGTGTTCCCCTAAGGATTGGAATTGGGGACCACCTGGGTCACTGGAAGGCCACCCAAGAAGCCACAGGTGAGCAGTAGGAGAAGTGGGACGGGATAGGTAAAGCAACACGGGGGTGCTGATGGGCAGGGCACTGACGTGGGCGCTTGGGGTGCTCTGGGAAACTCTACAGGCCTCAGAGTTGTGCCATCCAGGAGATGAGGTGGGTGCAGGATTTATCCGCAGTCGTTGGCTCAGGTCTGCTCCCAAAGCCAAATGCACTTGGGGTCAGAGTCCTCAGGCAGAGCCAGGCATGCCTGGGATCAGAACCTGCATCTGTTGACTGATGAGCACTGAGGGAGTGTGGGCAGGGGGCCACCATAGTGGTGCCATGCCAGACACCCAGGATGTAGCCCAGGGTGCTTGGCCTCTCCCCCTCCCCTTCCTTCTGGGTTTAGATGGGCACGATGCTATCAGAGGGGCTCTGGGTCACCTGGCCTGTTTGCATACCTGCCTTCTTGGGCCAGGGAAGAAGGAGTCGGGAGTCACTTCCCAGTTTGGGGAAGCCTGAGGGAGGTATAGATGAGGCCCTTGGGGTCGTCATCAATCGAAGGGAAAACAAAGGGGACTGACCCAGAGATGCCTCAGTGCACTGGGCACAGAAGCTAAGACCTTGGTGGACCACCCGCAGAGCGGGAGGTCTGCAGCGAACGCCTGCCAGAATCCTAGGGGCTGCAGTCTCTCGGTGGGAGTGGGCCACTGGAAGCAGAGATGACCATGAGGCACAGCCAGCCGTGGCTTCTCCTGCAAGCTCAGTGAGGTGCTGGAGCATGGGAAGGAAGAAGCATCCTTGCAGACTCGGGGCGGGGCGGGAGGGGGACAGTGCTGCGTCACGCACCTTCTCATCACTGGGCAGCGAAGCCACTGCCGACTGCCCTTCTTCCCTCTGTCTCTGTGTCTGTCTGGTTTCTCTCTGCTTCTCCCTGTGGACTTCTGTCCATTGATTCTGTGTGTGTCTGAGATGCTCACCATCACCTCCTGTCTCCACCCTCTCTCTTCCTTCTCTCTCTTCACCTCTCCCTCATCTCCTTAGGAGACCTGGGTACCCCTGCGGGAAGGCTTGGAGTTTCCATGTGGGGAGCTGCGTAAAGAACTGGCCTCAGGGCACCGGGCGTACATACCCAAGTGGCATGCTGCCTGTGGAGGCAGTGGGCCTGGGCCTGAGACCCATCCACTGCCAAAGGTTGCTCCCCGCGTCAGGCACTCAGACACCGGCAGCCTTCCCTGCACGCATCTCCTTTTAGCCATGATCAACATTTCAAAAGCGATCGCACAGGCCTACAGTACGTTCCTATAATTCACCCAAGGGTTGCGCCTGCCTGCCGCTGGGAGACAAGCCGCATTCTTCTCTCCGAATGAGCTATTTTTAAGACCGCTCTTTCCCCCACCCTCCCTTCCAGTTCCATCGCAGGCCAAGCGCTGAATTAGATTCTTTCTTCATTTTGTAGGCTCCCCCTCTCTGGTATTATATAAAACCATTTCAGCCCTTAAGGAGTTGGCATCTGACACCCACAGCTTCTGGATCCCCAGAACAGAGAAGGGAAGGCACAAACAGAAGGGAGGGAAAGAAATGTTCTCTTTCAGCACCAGCAACATGAATCGTCAGAGAGTTAAATCGCAACAAAGTATTTGGTGTTAATCTTTAATATTCCCAGGAACTTGTCACCTCCTCCTTCAGTCCCAGAGCTGCCGTGCTCTGAGTGATTCTGGCGCCTCTCACAAGATATCACACCTTCTATTATGCTCTAAAAAAAGTACCCACCAGAGGGGAGTTCGTAGTGATTAGACTGCCGGAAAAAAAAAAAAGGCAAGGTGCTCATCGCTGTTTACAAAGAAGTAACTGAAAAGGATGAGCCACGGGCTCCTTTGCTGTCAGTCTTCTCTATTTTAAGCAGACCTTTCCCTGAGCTCATCCTCTGATGCGATCCCTCCCCCTTCCTCAGGCTCCAGAGCTTAGGGTGGTATTTGACAAGTATCTAGGGATGCAGGTGACGTTTGGGGCACAACTCGGAGTCTGTGCAAGCTGGCAATGACAGAGTCAGGAGTCCGTAGGTGAACTAAAGCCGAGGGATCGGATGAGATAAATAGTGTAAGATGGTTGTGTAGACAGCCAAGGAAACAGGGATGCGACCGAGTTCTTGAGTACCTCTACATTTAATGATAGGCAGAGTAAGAGGATCGGAGAAATGGACCATAAAGTATGGATGTGAGAGCTGGACCATAAAAAAGGCTGAGCACTGAAATGGATGCTTTTGACTTGTGGTGTTGGAAAAGACTTTTGAGGGTCCCTTGGACTGCAAGGAGATGAAACCAGTCAATCCTAAAGGAGATCAGTCCTGAATATACATTGGAAGGACTGATGCTAAAGCCGAAGCTCCACCTGATGCGTAGAGCTGACTCGTCGGAAAAGAACTTGATGCTGGGAAAGATTCAAGGCAAAAGGAGAAGGGGGTGACAGAGGAAGAGATGGTTGGGTGGCATCACTGACTCAATGTGTGCAAACTCTGGGAGTTGGTGATGGACAGGGAAGCCTGGCCTGCTGCAGTCCGTGGGGTCACAAAGAGCAGGACATGACTGAGGGACTGAACAGCAACAGTAAGAGGATCCCCAGAAAGTAGACTGAAAGCCATTGGAGGGAGCAGGGTGTTGTGTCCCAGAAGCCAAAAAACACCCTGGAGAGTGCTCCTTCACCAGTGGGGACAAGAGTCCAGGAATAAATGCCCCAACTTCCTCCTCAAGTTGGGGCAAGGGGTGGCGTCCCCCTTGCCCACAGAGGCAACCTGCTCAAGTGAGCTTCCTAGGTGAGCTTCCTTCCCTCCCTGTCCCACTTCCCCAGGCCTCTCCTCGCTCCCTCTGCTTTGGGGGACCCTCCACTAAGACAGCCTCTGTGAGCGCCCTGCGAGTGTTACGATGACGCTGTTTCTATGACTCCACGCTTCTGTGCAGGGCAGGCTAATGCCTGAGCCTTCCCACAGGGCTCCAGCTGCAGATCAAGGGATTTATTACGAAACACAGAGGCCTGTATCTCCAGGTCACATCTTCCCTGCTCCTGCTGGCTCTGGCTATGACAGATCAGACTGCTTCCTAAATTTAATGCCCTGCTGAGCTACGACAACAACCACCACCACCAAGAAAAAAAGAAAAAAGGGAAAGGAAGAAAGAAGGAAACTTCACCAGACACTCCTAAGAAAATAAATAAAATCTGTGTCTCTGATGGCGAGGTCAGGAGATATTTTGTTTTCACACATTTATGCTGCACCTTCACAGCCCGAACCCATGAATCCTCAGTCTTTATCTTGAAATATATATTAAATGGGCATTAAACTGAGTGATAGTGATCGCCTCTCACAATAGCCTCAGGTCTCGTTGGGAGGAAGCAGTTGGCAATGCTGGGCCCATGAGGCAGGAAGGCAGCTCTCCCTGAGGGCACTGGGGGCCGTGCCTCTGGTCCTTCCTTGGGGCCAGTCCTGCTCATCACCTGGTTTCCTCGACTGAGCCCTTGGAAAATCAAGCCACACAGAGAACCTGGCCTTTCAGGCCTCACTCTACCCAGCATTTATTTATTTTTAAAAAATATTTCTTTTATTTACTGTTTATTTATTTGGCTGCTCCGGGTCTTAGCTGTGGCACACTGAGTCTTTGAGCTTCACTGCAGTGGGGTGGGGGGTTGCTTGGGGCTTCCCTGGTGGCTCAGTGGTAAAGAATCCTGCCAGTGCAGGAGACTCGGGTTCGATCCCTGTGTCAGGAAGATCCCCTGGAGAAGGAAATGGCAACCCACTCCAGTATTCTTGCCTGGGAAATCCCATGGACAGAGGAGCCTGGCGGGCTACAGTCCCTGGGGTTACAAAGAGACACGACTTAGTGACTGAACACAACTAAGCGCCAGCAACAATGTGGGATCTGACCTGCAGCATGCAGGATATAGTTCCCTAGCCCAAGACCGAACCCGTGCCCCCTGCACTGGGAGTGAGGCATCTTAGCCACTGGCCCACCAGGGAAGTCCCTCCCTGGCCTTTAAAGGAAGCACTGTTTCTTGGAACTGCCTTCCTGGGGACAAACAGCACTGAAGCAAGAAGGTGCTTTGAGGTTGAACTTTAGTTCCTCCAGTATTGCTTCAATCCAGATGTGAAAGTGGCTTGCCACGTGAAGTCCGTGTCCATGTTCTAGAAAGACAAAGCAGGAGAGAGAGAATGGTAATGAGCTAAAGAATAAGCCTGCTTCATCTCGCTCCCCATTTGTGTCAAGAAAATGTATGGTGATGCTTAACCTTTTTGGGGTCAAGGACACCTTGCGGTGCTGAGGAAAGCTCTGGACCTCATCCCCCAAAACATACACATTTACCCAAACATGGGGAGTGCCACCCGCCTTTCCACCAGCCCTCAGACGAAGCACCTCTGCTAAGCAAGGAAGAGGAAGAAGGGTGGAAGTAAGAAGGAACAAGAAGAAGAAAGAAAAGAAGATGAGAAGAAGAAAACGCTTCAATGGCACTTCATAGTTTAAGGTTCACCTTCACATATGTTCACTGGTGCACACCACGGGCAATGGCACCTCGCTCCAGTACTCTTGCCTGGAAAATCCCATGGACAGAGGAGCCTGGTGGGCTGCAGTCCATGGGATCTCAAAGAGTCAGACATGACTGAAGTGACTTAGCAGCAGCAGCACGCCACGGGAGAATGGTAGGCCAGGTCATCCAGCCATAGGAAACATTGGAGGAGCTCCCAACCCCAACCTGGGGACGAAAATGGCTCTGAGGCATCTTGAAAGAAGGGCTTCCAAATTGAGATCCTGAAAGATGAGTGGGAATCCACCAACCAAGAAGAGAAGAGAAAAGATTCAAGGCTGAAAGACGAGCAGGTGGAAAGGTCTGGAGGAAAGGGAAATGGAAAGATAGGGGTGGGTTAGAGTCTATTTAGCCTTCGTTAATGATTAGTGATTGACTGATTAAGGCTGATGAGGGGGGAAAGGAGCATGAAGGCCCTGCTTGGTCAGCCAAGTGGTGGGAAGTCATGGTTGGGGGCAAGGGTACTGCTTGTGCTGACTGGCAGTCAGAAACCTGTGGAATAAATTAATAAAATATTTATGAATTTTATAAATATGTTGCAACCATAAAATCCTCACCCATAGGCCTGGAAGAGACTTCAGAGAGCGTCTCAGCCAGTATCTTCATTGGCACATGTTTCCAGCCACAGGTAACGAGGTTGCAGAGGTAGGGACCAGCCAGGCTATGGAGGGAATGAGCTGAACCAAGAATCTGGAACGCTCATCCTAGCAACGGTGTGCTGGATGGACTGATGGGGAAAAAGACTGAAGAAAGATGGCAGCAAGGGTGATTTTCCTTTAAGCCTTGGGCATTAGAAGAAACTGAGTCCCTAATCGTGGCCTTCAGCAGCTCACATCACTACTGCAGGACTCCCCGTTGCTACCTGTAAGAGGGGAGATCTTGACATTTATCTCAGGTGTGAAATGGGACAGCATCTCAATGCCTGGCACTCAGTAGGTGCGTCACAAATGTTGGCTTCTTTGTGACATCCCCAGTTTGCCTCCCCACCCACTCTACCTCTGCCTTCTGAAGATGCTCTTAGTGAACCCCAGCTCATGCCTCTCTAAGCCCACCCTCTCCAGTCCTTAGCTCAGAACCCTTCCTCACCTCTTGGCTTCCCTCCATGGGGCCAGTGCATCCAAGAAGCATATAAATGTGCATGGCCAGGGCTGACGATGCAATTGTCTGACCGGACATTTTCGGTTGGCATGTAGAAGCCTGTAAGTACTGCCTCCCATCCCATTTTAAGACAGTGCACTGGCTCAGATATGTTAGGAAGACGCCTCTCATGTATTAATTATGCACCTAGTAATTACACAGGAGGGTTTTGGCAGCATTATAGGAAGGGATGGGCAACTGAGCAGCCAGAGAAAGGAATGATGAGTTCAGCTTTTGCCTCGCACTTGAGTCCAGTCTGAATTCCAGAAAAGACTTTCCCCCATCCTCCACCTGCAAGGGATGGGATTGTCCAGCCCCTGGTCTGGTAGGCCGGCTGAACTGCTTGTGTGGTGGGGCTGGTGTTCAGTTACTTCAGTCCTGTCCCACTCTTTGCAACCCCCTGGACTGTGGCCTTCCAGGTGCCTCTGTCCGTGGGATTCTCCAGGCAAGAATACTGGAGTGGGTTGTTATTCCCTTCTCCAGGAGATCTTCCCAACCTAGGGATCAAACCTGTATCTTTTAAGTTTTCTGCATTGCAAGGCGTGATCTTTACCACTAGCGCCACCTGGGCTGGAGGTGAAGAGAAATAAAGAGCCTCTATGTCCCTGACCCTAGGACCCACCAACTGTCCGATGCACCCCCTTTTTAAGAACAGCTTCAGGAAGAGCCAGGGGAAGGTCATCCCCACACTCAGTGTCCACTTCCCATCAAGAGTGCATTGCTGCACAGAAGAGCAATGGTCCTCTGAAAGCTAAGGAGATGTGCATGCAAATCTACTTTGCACGCATGAGGAAGAGAAAGGCTAGGGGGCTTGGAAACTCAGAGCTTGGGCCCAGGACGATGACCTATTCCGCCTGGCTCACAACCCCAGGAGCTCCTCTCTGGATCCAGAAAGCCTGTGTACCCCCAGAAAACCCTTCAGGCCCCACTCCAGAGGAGCCGGCCCACGCCCTGGGAGACTATTACCCTCTGGAATCAGCAATGACGCCTTCCCAGGAGTGATCAGCAACCAGCAACTGCCAAGGAAAGGCCCCCAGGTCACCTGATGGTGAAAAGTTGACAGCCATCCAAGGACATTCCACGCCGCCCCCCGCCCGAGGATTTGGCAACTGCAACTAAGATTCCCGTCTGCAGCCCTGGACCTCCTTGGGGAGGATGAATCTGTAAAAATATATGTGGCTTAAAAATATGTGGTTATTTATTTACAAGGCGGTGCTATTGAATAGCTCATCTATCCTGAGAAAAAAGTAGGCCAACTGAGTGGCTTCAGGCAATTTGAAACAATCTAATGGAATCTTTTAATGTGTTTAATAAGATTTTTAATAATCTAAGGAACACATGTTCATGGTAAGAAGATGAAAAATAAGAACTCTTGCACATAAATGACACACGGGTCCACAAAGGTACATGCTCAAGAATGTTCTCTGCAGAATTGTTTGAGATAGTAAGTAAACAGAAGCTACTTAAATGTCCAGCAATATGGAAAGGATTGAGAAAACAAACATTCACCTTTATAGCATGGAGAACAACTTAGTGCTAGAGACAGACATAGGACAGTATACGCGGCATGGAAAAGCTGCTTAAAACTCCATGTATGGAAAAATCACAAAGTTTCATGCATTTACAGAGAAAAAGAGTCTGGAAAGAAACTCACTCAGTGGATATGTATTACCCCCAAGGAGGAGTTAGGGAAGGGTGACAGAAGTAGAGGCCTTTGTTTTAACTTAGGTACATCTGAATTCTTTGGAAGTCTTACTTTTCTAACTCAAAGAAAATGAGAAAACCCACATTAGCAATAAATAAAGAAAAACTGTGTATAATACAAACCTAGAAATAACCCTATTTAGTATACATGCCCTCTTCCAGGTTTCACTACACAAATAAGATTGTCTTCATAGCTTAAATCTGCCTTAAAATAATATGCATTACTTCCAAGTCAATAAGCAAACATTGTGTTTTTAAGGACCGCCTTCTAGTCCACTGCCTATTTAAACAATGTCTTATTAGTAGGCATTTAGGTTGCTTCTAATTTCTTTCTTTCTCTTTCAAACAAAAACAATGCAGTAATGAGCATCCTTACTACTAGATCGTTGCGCATAATCACAGTTATGTCCTTAGCACTAATTCCTAGAAGTAAAATTACTGGGTTTAAGGGTAGGTGTATTTTAAGGTTCTTAACACTTGTGGCAAAATCACCCTCCAGAAAGGTCACAAGGTCTATCATCCCTTATCCACAAAACTCTGAAAACTGAAAATGGTTTAATAAGTTTAACAACTAAACTCATTTGGTGGCAGACCCTGACCTGCATGGACACAAGGCCATTTAAAGCCTTTCATTTATTCCATGTAGTATGAGTATTTATACATTTCATGCAGGCGCATAAATGTATGTATTGCCCTGGTTCCTACAGGGAGTGTTATATGATGTACAATTTATACATTACATTGTGTTGCCTTTCAAAAATCTGGAA
The DNA here is from genome assembly GCA_006408675.1 of Madoqua kirkii. Lineage (NCBI taxonomy): Eukaryota > Metazoa > Chordata > Mammalia > Artiodactyla > Bovidae > Madoqua > Madoqua kirkii. Next base: position 65,007 of record SJYC01141954.1, read on the forward strand.
AATTCTAAATTCCAACACTTTCCTGTCCCCAAGGACTTCTGGTAGTGGATTATGAACCAGTGTTAATTTTTGCTTCCCTGGCAATACTGTTTTCATCATGTGCTCACCAATACTCAATTTTACAAGTTGTTTTCATCTCTGCCAACCTGATTTTTAACAAGCATAAATGAGGTAGGGCACTTCTTCCAAGTGATCTGGCCATTTGAGCGCCTGTTCACTTAGCCTGTAAGCTGCTGTCTATAGTTGTGAGTACACTGGCTCCAGCACCCCTTGGTGAGGCCTTAGGCCTCTGCACCTTGAAAATACAGTGTTTGAGGCAATTCCTTGGTGGCCCGAAATTCCCAAGTGGCACCAATGATAAAGAGCCTGCCTGCCAATGCAGGAGACCTGAGAGACGTGGGATCTGGGTTGGGAAGATCCCCTAGAGTAGGGCATGGCAATCCACCCCAACATTCCTTCCTGGAGAATCCCAGGGACTGAGGAGCCTGGTGGGCTACAGTCCATAAGGACGCAAAAGAGTTGGACACAACTGAAGCAAATTTTTTGGGCTCCAAAATCATTGCAGATGGTGACTGCAGCCATGAAATTAAAAGATGCTTTCTGGGCTGGAAGAAGCACAAGCTGGGAATCAAGATTGCCAGGAGAAATATCAATAACCTCAGATGTGCAGATGACACCACCCTTATGGCAGAAAGTGAAGAGAAACTAAAAAGCCTCTTGATGAAAGAGGAGAGTGAAAAAGTGGGCTTAAAGCTCAACATTCAGAAAACGAAGATCATGGCATCGATCCCATCACTTCATGGGAAATAGATGGGGAAACAGTGGAAACAGTATCAGACTTTATTTTTTGGGCTCCAAAATCACTGCAGATAGTGACTGCAGCCATGAAATTAAAAAACGCTTACTCCTTGGAAGAAAAATTATGACCAACCTAGATAACATATTAAAAAGCAGAGACATTACTTTGCCAACAAAGGTCCATCTTGTCAAGGCTATGGTTTTTCCAGTGGTCATGTATGGATGTGAGAGTTGGACTGTGAAGAAAGCTGAGCGCCGAAGAATTGATGCTTTTGAACTGTGGTGTTGGAGAAGACTCTTGAGAGTCCCTTGGACTGCAAGGAGATCCAACCAGTTCATTCTAAAGGACATTAGCCCTGGGGGTTCTTTGGAAGGACTGATGCTGAAGCTGAAACTACAATACTATGGCCACCTCCTGTGAAGAGTTGACTCATTGGAAGAGACTCTGATACTGGGAGGGATTGGGGGCAGGAGGAGAAGGGGATGACAGAGGATGAGATGGCTGGATGGCATCACAGACTCGATGGACATGCGTTTGAGTGAACTTCATGAGTTAGTGATGGACAGGGAGGCCTGGCGTGCTATGATTCATGGGGTTGCAAAGAGTCAGACATGACTTAGCGACTGAACTGAACATTTTTTGAACACATGGTTCTACAACATTACGATAAGTACTCTGCTGAACCCTCAAAACAACCTTATGAAACTTGAAAGTGTTAGTCTCCCCACTTTAGCTGAGAAAACAGGTTCAGACATGCTAAGAAGGTTGCCCAAGCTGGTAAGAAGTGAGTATGGAAGATGGACCTGGAAAGCCTGGCTACCGAGAATGTGATCTTTCTCATAAAGCTATACTTGCTCCGTTTGGGCTCTACTGCTTTGGGCAAGCCACTTGTAACCCCTTGGTAAGCTCTTCCCCTTGCTTTGTTAAGCCAGACCTTGTGTTGGCCAAAAAGTTCCTTTGGGCTTCTAAGATGTTACAGAAAAGCCCAAAAGAACTTTCTGGTCAACTCACTATTAAAGGGACTACCTTTGTTCTTGGTGCCTATCACCTAGGCCAGAAACAGACCAAGTAGCCTCTCTGATTTTTTTCCCCCTAGGGCCAAACCTTGGTTTTTGGCCCCCAGTGTCATCCCTACTCTTCTGAAATTCAGCATAGAAAAGGAAGACCAAAGAAAGTCGGGCCCTCTCTCCTTATGTTTAGAGCAGGTCTGGCGTTATTTGTTGTTGCTAGGTTTCTTTACCGTGGGCTCAACCATGATCCTGTTAGACACTTCATCACCTGTAAAGCCTTTCTTGTTAGATACTTGAAGAGGAAGACATTTCTCAGAGAAAGAAGCAATGGAAAGCAGTTTTCTTTGTCTATATATAGAACTTTTTATATATAGAATTTTTTCTTGTCCTCCAAGAGATGCTGTACCTCCTAACCTGGTGTACATATTGGGTTCTTGGAGGCGATTTTGATCCTCAGCCTTCACAAGAACTTCTTTATTGTACTTATGGAGAGAGAGGCTTGTGCTTTCCTTTGGTGGTTGGGCAAAGCCATTACCACACCACAATTTGTTGCTCTGGTTTTGTTTATCTCACCATGTGGCATGTGGTATCCTAGCTCCCTCACCAGGGACCAAACCAGCATCCCATGCACTGGAAACACAGAGTTTCAACCACTGGACCACCAGGAAAGACTCTATTGCTCTGTTTACCCTGGAGGATTAGCAGTCCAGTCTGTGGTCACCCAGGAGTGTTGCTCTTTCTTTCATTAACAGACTCAGTGGAGAGTCCCAGTCCTACCTCTGTATCTCCATGGAACTGCCTTTCTGATCCTTGCCACCTGAGCCCAGCGAAACGGGACTTAAGGCTCTTAGAATTTCTGTGGCTGTCCCTTTCACATGTGCCCCCTCCCCTCAAGATTCAGGAACTGGTTAACACAGGGAGTTAGTTAGTTAGTTCTGTCGCTCATTTGTGTCCGACTCTTTGCGACTCCATGAATCGCAGCACGCCAGGCTTCCCTGTCCATCATCACACACACACACACACACACACACACACACACACACACGGTGGTACAGTAGTTAGGAATCTGCCACGCAATGCAAGGACACAGGTTCTATCCCTGATCAGGGAGAAAAGACCCCAATGGGGCAGAGCAGCTAAATCTGAGAGCCACAACTAGAGAGTCCATGCTCTGCAACAAAAGATCCCGCAGGCCACAACTAAGACAAATAAATAGAATAATTTTAAAAACTATGTATATAATGTTTGTTTGGTGACTTGGAAAGAAGTGCATGATATATTATTTTAAGGCAAATTTAAGCATATTATTTGTGTAGTGAAACTTGGAAGAGGATATTCACACTAACCAGGGTTGCTTCTAGGTTTGTGTTATGCATCATTTTTCTGTGTTTATCCATGCTGCTGACAGCTCTCCACACCCTCTCAGGGACCACTGACCTAAATGCCCCACATCAGCACTTCCTCCGCCTTTATGGGAATTTTCTCACCCTCAACCTCCTTCCTGGTCTCTGGGTATTACTTCCTGCAGGCAAGAAGGGACACCATTCTCAGCTAACTCATCCACTCATCAGTTGAGGAGTGATCCTACAGCAAAGAAATGTAACCCCTGGTAACTCCAGGGTTACTCCAGGAAAATCCCTTGTTTCCAGGAGGTCTAGGTCTCTGATGGGGTTGCTGAGTCCCTGTAGATTCTAGTGAAGCCTCACTCTGATCATAACCCCTGCCTCTGCCACTGAGGCCAACCCTCCTTCCCAGAGTCATTCTGCTCATGGGCTTATATTCTCTACCACTGTCATTTACACCAGTCAAAATAACCATGAAATTGGACATAGAGCCATATGTGCTTAGTCACTCAGTCATGTCCGACTCTTTGCGAACCCATGGATTGCAGCCCACCAGGCTTCTCTGTCCATGGGATTCTCCAGGCAAGAATACTGGAGTGGTTGCCACGCCCTCCTCCCGGGTATCTTCCCAACCCAGGGAACCCAGGTCTCCCACATTGCATGTGGATTCTTTACCAGCTGAGCCACCAGGGAAGCCGAAAGAGCCATTTAGGGAGATTGATCCCAGCACCTGGTTTCCTTGGGGTCAGGAAGGCTATAGTCAGCCTGGGAGACTGACTCCAGGGAGTCCCTGGGGGTGGGGAGTGCTGGAACAAGAGATGCCAGCAGGATCTCCAGGACCACGGGCTATCACTGTTGCCTTGGGCGTCTCAGAGCTGATGGCTTTGCCTGTCTCACCCATACACCTTTAAGCTGAGAAACAGCCCCGGGCTGATGCACACCGATTCCCATCCCCAGTCCCCAAATCCTGAGCCCTCATGGAATCACCGCAGGCTAGGCTGAGGTATCGGGAACACAGGTGCAGGGGCTGCCAGCGGGGATGCATCCCAGAGGCGCCTCCTGGGCCTGGGAAAGGGCCATATGAATCCTGATAAAGCACATCCCTGAGAACCTGCAGCTGCCACCAGTGTAGACAGGAACAGCAAAGAGTCTCGATGCAGAGCCTTCCAGAAGAGGTATGCAGTCATCCATGTCCTCAGGACAAACAGTATCTGATCTCCCTAGACCAGCTGGCTTTGAGAAGTGAACCAACAGGATATGCAGGTATTTCTAAAAACGGCATATTTTTCATGGCTCTCAATCTGGGGGTACTAACTGGGTTCGTACTTTGGTTCTAGCACTTCGGTAAAGCTATTTAAATTTCCCATACTTTTCTCATCTGTATGAGATGGTTATTAGGGTCAAAAGAGATCATATGGGTCAGGTTCAAGAAACAGTGCTGACTGTGTAGTGAGCACTCAGTAAATGCAAGCTGCTGCTGTTGTTGTTTTATTATTACTTTGAATGGTTACTAATATTACACTAGATGAGGAATAGACATGTCTTTGGTCAGGAGCCCGAAAGCTCACTAGGGGAAGCAGTAGAGAGAACTAGAAACAAAGAAGGGGTCAAGGCTGGAATTCTGATTGCCAGACCACACAGAATCTCTCCTTTCTTCTGGTTAATAAAATGAATGTGAGATGATGCAGAGAAACAGGCTGAGTCCCAAGATAGAGTTAGGGTTAGGGTAGGAAACCCACCCCCCGCCCCCCCACTGCCCAGGACTCTGGAGGGCTGGTCAGCTCTTAATCTGCAAATGCAAAACCCATGCCTGTAGACCCAGGGACATGCTGGTGGCTTAGGGCAAGTCATTAAGAGGGGAAGAGCATATGCAGAAAGAAAAAGTTTAGAAAGAGAAGTTTTGTTTAAAACTGCAAAACTTAAAAGACACTTAGAAAAAGTCAGAAGACTGAAAGGTGTTAAAGGGGAACAGAGACCTGAGGCATCTGCCTCTTGCCTGGAGTGGTCTTAGCACTTTCCCCAAGAGAAAAGCAGAAGCAAAGCCGGAGTGCATCAGTGAGATGTCACAGTCTCCATAATTTTTGCCTTTCCATGGCCAACCCATCCAGGGTTGGGGATGGGAGGGCCAGAGCCTATGGTCTGAAGCTTCCCCCCATCGTGGAGAGACAGTCAGGCTGGAACCCTGGCGAGGGGGCTCAGGGAAGAGGGAGGCACAGGTGGTGCGTCTGAAGCAGAAAGGGTACAAGGGTCGTGTAATGAACAAGCATGCACTTGATCAATCTCAGCTGTGCACTCTCCACTCGGGGCGGCAGCTCTGGGCCCTGTGTGGACAGCCTTGCCCTCCACCCACACTCCATGGGACCAACCACAGAGGCAGAGAAGTGTCTGTGGCCCACTTATTCATACCAGTTTTCAAAGTGGCAGGACTTGACCTGCCTCTCTATAAACGTCAGTTATGCCCACCCTTGGTAAAATCAGTGAGAAATAGAATGCCACAAGAAGGCAGAGGCTCTGGGCCTCAAGAGATACCAACAGTGGTTTCAACCCACCCATTTTAGGAAATAAGAGACCTTCTTGGGGTTAAGGGCATATCATCAAAGAGTTGTGAAGGATTAGCTCAGGCTAACAAAATGCCTTCGTGAACTTCCAAGCTAGAGTTCTAAAATAAAATGGCAAAATGGAAAGGGACCCAAGACATTCCTACTTCTTTTCTGTGGGTATATATGGGGTATGGGTATACATGTATGGATGCATGCATATGCAAATACAAAAGAGTGAATATTTGCTGAACATTAATTCAGTTTGATTTATCACTGTATATGTGAACACAGTGTATAGAGAAAAAGGAATGGAAGCAAATATACCCAAAATGTCATTGATGGGATTTTGCAAGGTTGGACTACAGGGAACCCTTTTCTTTCTTATGAATTTCTTAAATTTCCAATGTTTTGAGTTTTGTTTCAGTTTTCTTAGAGAAGATGTTAGATCTCAGTGTCCTGTCTCCCGGCGGGGGGGCGGGGTGG
>SJYC01141955.1:0-28375 GCA_006408675.1 Madoqua kirkii
GGGTGGGGTTCCTTAACCTTGTACAAACATACCCACCTTGTCCCAAGCAACCTCAAGTCAACCATGTGTGAGGAGGCACAGCCATTGAGTCTGAAAAAGTCCTGCTGTGTCTTTCTCCCACTCTGACTGCTCGCAAAACAAAAATGAATTTTTCCATGGTAACCTCTAGCCTCCTCAGTTAGACACAGAGGCCACCCTGGCAACTCTTAAATAACTAGCAGCGTCGTGCCCAGCTTCTCTTCGTAGCTAGGACTTGAGAGGAAAGTCTGGAACAACAGTCACCAGGCTGTTGGGACTAGGTTGGTCCATACCAGCCCACTGTTATCTGGGTGGTGAGATCAAAGATGACTGCTGTCTTTTTTCTTTACACTCTTAGAACATGAATTTTTAAAATTATATATTTAACAGTTTATTTAGCTTTATTTTAGGGGCGGGAGGGAAGAGAAGATAAAACCTTGTTGCTTCTCCCTGCCCTCAGGAGAAAAATTCAGTCTCTTTACGCAGTTCATAAGGCCCATGTGATCTTGTCCCTAAAGAGTTAGTGACATTTTAAATGTTTGGTTGAACCATATGACGGTGCAGTTTTTCATAGTCGAAAATGGTCTGTTATGGGCAATTTATGTGCTTGGGTTCACTGAGGGCCCTCATCCTCAACCAGATGCTGCCCCCTTGGCCTGCAAAATCCAACTGCTGTCTACTGCCATCTTTCCCTGCCTCAACTCACCCCTTCTGCCTTACTAAATAACTCCCGCCCTTTCTTCAAGTCTTCCAGTCTGTCATTTCTTCCAAGAAGCTTTGGATTCTGAATTAAGCACCCCTCCTCTGAGCTTCCCAAGCATCCGTCCTCATTCACTCACTCAGTCGCTCTAACAAATCATTATTAAACACCAATTTACATGCCCACCGAATTCCAGGCAGTAGGGACACGGTAATGACAAAGCCAGTGACCCTTAATCATAGTATACTACAGTCCTGTCGGTTTCTTCTTGCTCATCTCCTCCACCAGAGCCCGGGTGCTTCCAGTCTATACACCATGAAACAGCCATGGCTCCACGAACCTGACACGTAATAATCACATCCCCATTGAGTGAAAAATAAATGGATGGCTCAAATTTATCAAAGTAGCGTATAACCGATTTTATTTCTTATCTGTTCTAGGTTTTTGTTTTTTTTTTTTTAAATGTAATTACTCTCACAATTTATCATCTGACGAAAGGAAACAGCTGATAAAAGAAGTCCTCCTTTGTTCTGGACTTCCTGGCCGGGTCTCACAAGTCCTGTTTGCTTTGACTGCCTCTGGAGTGTTTGCCCAGTGAGGTCAGGGAAGGGAAGGAGAACACCGCCCGCCTGTTGTTGGAGCAACAGGAAGCCAGCTGCAAGCTCCTTGGTGAGAGGGGGTGGGGATGCCACAAACCCCAGCCTGGGGAGAGTGTGCCCTCCACAGCCATACTAGCTTCAGGATCTGGCCAGCAAAAGCTGCCCATATGTGTTCAGGTCCTAGCACTGAAGGATACCGGAGGCCAGATGGAGAAACTAAGACCCCAAGCAAAGTCAGTACTTGATGAGATCACAGAGCCCTGTGACAAGGCCAGAGGCTCAAACCCTAACTTGAATGTTTTCCTGGAACAGAGCTGGAGGTAGGAGAGAAAGGTATCTAAAACTCCTAGCTCCTGGCTGCTGCTCAAACCATGTGACTTTGGGTGACCCATCCCCCCACCCCTATTCACTAAGCATCTATTATGCTCCGGCCCCTGTCTTGGTAGGCAGTAGAGGGAGAGGCAAATTCCTACCCTTGACAATCCCCACAGTGGGAGTGCTGTCTGACTGGTGGCGTCCATAAAGTTGTGCAACTCACCTGGGTGACTCAGAACCAGAGGATCTGGAGCCTTAGAAGGGAGAAGCAGTCTCTCCAGCCTGCCCCTCCCTGAAGCGGAGGCTCTGCTCCCTGAGTCCCGCCTCCTCACGGCGAAGCTTTTACTTGGTGGAAGCCTGCAGTAGTCCTGAGAACCCAGACGGCCCAGGAGTGGGGTCAGAAACACCCCAGTGTTGACCATCTACAGCGGGCCAGGCCCTATGCCAAGGCCTACACACGCAGTGTCCTTTGATCTTCAATACTGCTCTTTACAGATTAAGAGACCGAAGCTTTAAAGAGAGGGTGGAGAGGACTGAGTTCTGAAGTGTCCGCCGTGAGGCCCCCAGCACTGCTTTGCGTCCTTGCATTCATTAAACATTAGCACAGGGCTCCCGAGCATGCCTTCTGTGGCACGTGGTCCAAGGCACTTCTGTTTGCCCATACTGGACAGCACAGGTTTCAGAAGACACTCCCATCATCTCAGACAGCCCTGTTAAACAGCAGTGAACTAAGCAGTGGGCAGCAGGCCACTCATAAAACCCTTTTCCACCCCCTGCGTCTTCTACTGTCATCCCTTCCAAAAGTGGCCATGGAGTAGAGGATGTTTCAGGTGCTCAATAAATAGTTCTGAAATAAACGATGAGGATCTGGTCTGAGGAGCAAGAAGGAAGTGGCTGCAGTAGTGAAAGTAAGCCTGATTTAATCAAGAAATGTTCACTACGTGATGGAGAGCTTGGGCAGACTGAAAGGTCCTTCCTTCATCACCCATCCCCACCCATGACAACACAGAAATGAATGGTGATATAATTTATTGGAGCAATAAAGTCCATACCTACCCATCACCGCTTCCAATGACTCATGTCTGCCCATGTGCACTTGCAGTAAAGCATTTCAACCGGACCAAAGAGTGCTTAGCTCTGATGCAGGCAGAAGCACCTGCTACAGTGAGAGCTAGGATCCTGGAGTTCCTGGAACTCAGTGCCTCCATGGTGCTGATGGGGAATCTGGGGCTTGGTCTGGGGTTCCACAGCTAGGCAGAGGCAAAGCTATCCTCCTGCCCACTCGCCACCTGGAATTTAGGCCAGGATGAGAGCAGACACTCCTTGTCAGAACCAAGGAGCAAGAAGCTCAGGTGGCTAAAGAGCCAAGGTTGAGATCCAGTAGATGAAGAAACCAAGGACAAAACAAGACAGTCAGTTAGTGACAACCCCAGACAGTAGGGTCGACCAATGCACGTTAAGAAGGACATGGCAATTGGAAGGAAGAGCCAAGTCTGGCAGCCTCCCCTGTTGGAGAGGATGATGGGAACAGTCACTCGTGCACACTGCTGATGAGACTGCATATTGGTCAGAGGATAATTTAACATTGTCTAGTGGAGCTGGTGGTAAAGAACCCACCAGCCAGTGCAGGAGATGTAAGACATGTGTGTTCGATTCCTGGGTCAGGAAGATCCTGTGGAGAAGGAAATGGCAACCCACTTGAGTATTCTTGCCTGGAGAATCCCATGGACACAAGAACCTGGTGGGTTACAGTCCCTGGAGTCTCAAAGAATTGGACACGACTGAAGCAACTTAGCAGAAGAATTTAAAATAAGCATCCTCATGACTCAGAAATCTCACTACTTCTCTAGAGAAATATCTGCACGTGTGCACAGAGACATGTACAAAACTTCATGGCAGTATTTCCTACTATCATGAGAAACTAGCAAAAACTTAAATGTCCAACCACAGAGATAGATCCATCCAAAGCCGTATATCAAACTAGGAATAAAACCACCATATGACCCAGCAATCCTATTCCTAGATGTATACCTTGAGGAAACCAAAATTGAAAGAGACACATGTATCCCATTGTTCACTGCAGCACTATTTACAATAGCTAGAACATGGAAGATGTCCATCAACAGATGAATGGATAAAGAAGCTGTGATACATATACCCAATGCAATTTTACTCAGCTATAAAGGGGAACACATTTGAGTCAGTTCTGATGAGGTGGATGAACCTGGAACCCATTATACAGAGTGAAGTGAGTCAGAAAGAGAAAGATAAATATCGTATTCTAGTGCACATATATGGAATCTAGAAAAATGGTGCTGAAGAATTTATTTACAGGGCAGCAATGGACAGACATAGGGAACAGACTTATGGACATGGGGAGAGGGGAGGAGAGGGTGAGGCGTATGGAAAGAGTAAATGGAAACTCACATTAGCATATGTAAAATGCCAACGGGAATTTGCTATATGGCTCAGGAAACTCAAACAGAGGTTCTGTATCAATCTAGAGGGGTGGGACTGGGAAGGAGATGGGAGGGAGGTTCAAAAGGGAGGGGATATGTGTATACCTATGGCGGATTCACGTTAAGGTTCGACAGAAAACAAAATTCTATAAAGCAACTATCCTTCAGTAAAAAAAAAAGAAAAAAAAAGCAATATATCTACATTAGGGAATACTACAAAGCAATTAAATAGAGCATAGATGATCCATTCAGGGCCACCACATCACCCATCATATCTTTCTTTTCTTAAAACCTTTTTATTTTGTATTGGGATATAGCTGATTAATAATACTGTGATAGTTTCAGGTGGACAACGAAGGGACTCAGCCATCATATATACAGGTATCCATTCTCCCCCAAACCCCCTCACATCCAGGCTGCCACATCACACTGAGCAGAGTTCCATGCGCTATACGGTAGGTCCTTGTTGGTTATCCATTTTTAATATAGCAGATACACCACATCTTTGAATGAATTAGAAAAAGATAGTCCCATTTGGGTAGACCAATCAAAGAAAGGGAGCCTTCCTTTGTACTAAGTCAGCAGAGATAGACTGAGTTTCAGCCTCCCTCATGCCTCTGGGCTGTGAAACCAAAGAGATGGCTCTGAGTTCAGTCCTTCTAACCTGAAAGACCACGTCAAATGGAAAATCAAGTTGTAGAACAGTGCACCAAAGAGAATGCCTGTGATAAATTTGAACACACTTTCTTTATATTTTCTATGAGGACATACATACATAGTGAGCATGTTAATGAGTAGAAAAAAGACTAAGGAGGGCATACACCTTCCTGCAACAACTCTTTACTTCTTCCGTGGGAAAGGGGCACAGTGTGTCAAAGTGAACTTTAATCTCATCCAAAGTGTTTTGATTTAACGTTTCAAAGGAGAATGCATGTCTTTATAATTTGTACCATTAACTTTTAAATTAAAAATTAAAAAATAGAAAGTTGGGTTTTTGAGACAAGAAGAAATATATGTCCTCCTAGGTGACACCCACACCACCATCACCTGTAGATTTAAAGCATCTTGCTCAATGAGCCAAAAACCCCACACCAGTCTTCTCTAGACCTTGATGTGTGCTCATGTGCTCAGCCTTGAGGTCGTGCCCAACTCTCTGTGACCCTGTGGACTGTAGCCCTCCAGGCTTCTCTGTCCGTGGGATTTTTTCAGGCAAGAATATTGGGAGTGGATTGCCATTGCCTCCTCCAGGAGATCTTCCTGACCCAAGGATTGAACCTGAATCTCCTGAGTCTCCTGCATTGCAAGGGTATTCTTTTTTGCTAAACCATCAGGCAAGCCCTAGATCTCAATGCTGAACTCATCTGAGAGAATGCAGAGGGGCTGAGAGCTCAGATTGGAAGAAGGAAGTTTCTAAAAATAAGAGGAAGGTAACCCTAGCGAGTCTCTCTCAGTCTCTCTCTCTGAGGTGCGCCTGCAGGCAAACTTAGTGACTTCAGCTGGGCAGAAGTGGGGGAAGGAGGTGGGAGTCTCGCCTTTCTCCATCTTCTAGAGGCCGCCTCTCCCCAAAGCAGGGAGCACCACTGTGCCCTGGTGGAACGTGGTGAGACAGTCAACACACCAACTTAGCAAGATCAAAAGAGCCCTCAGATGACTTTGGGTCGATGACTGAAAAGAAGGTGAGGGAAGTTGACTGGTCTTGAAATTGTTTTTTAATGGTTTGATTTCACGGTCTTCTTGTTACTTAAGCACCATTCATCTTCCTTCAAATCTCTAGCCAGGGCTTCACAGGGCTTGGCAGCTCAATTTCCTTTCAGCCTATCAGATGAGACAGAAGGGTCCACTGGTCACTTATCTAAGCAAAGCACATTGGGAGCCATTATCCTGAACCAGAGAGGAGAAATCAAGGCCGCCTCACCATATGAGACTCAGGTAAGTCGATCCCTTCTTCCCGTCCCTCCCTGACTGCCCCGCTGTACACCGGTTGGAAACATGAGGGAGAGGGAGTCAGGCAAAGGAAGACCGCCTTTTCTGTCCATTCAAGTCCTTTGAGCCACAGGTCTAGGCAGCAGTGGCAGAGGAGAAATCACGGCATTGGATAGAAGCCTGGTGTTTCTATCAGGACCCAGCTGTGTTTAATCCTTGAAAGTGGCCAGAAAGTTATGGACTCTGCTAAGATCAGTTAAAGATCAAGAAAAGGAGATATCACAGAGCACACCAATGAGTAACGAAAAAACTGGCTCGTCTTTCTGTCTCTACCACACTGAGTGCTCCCAATGAACCACTTACATTTGGATTCTCTGAGTTGACCTATTTTCCCTAATCCTTTTGAGCCATTCTAAGCTAATTTTTCTATATCCTTTTACAGACAAGTAACAAAACCAGAGCTCTCAGTTTCTCTCACTGCTGTGCCTGTATCTCCTTGGCTTATCCTTTCCTATAGCATACAGGCTTTCTCTGGGCCGCTGAGAATTATGCCACCTTCTTCTTCAACTTCAACTCCTTTCTGATCCATAACCCTTGGGACAGGGTCCTTCTCCAACTCCAACCAAAAAAATCTCAGAGACGGACCCTGATTGGTCTTGTTTGGGTCACATGATCCCTCAGTAAGGGGTCAGAGTCTCGTGACTGTCATACCGCCTCCCAGGTCATGTGTTTGGAGTTGGGGATGTGCAAGTCCCCAGAGTAAGGCTGGGGCATCCTGGCAACAAAGAACGGTAGAGGGCTCACGTGATGCCAAGGGGCAACTGCAGTGAGCACCGCTTCCACTCTTCTGATGTCTTGGAATTCCTGTCTCTCTACTTAGTTTTAGATTGATTTTCTTGTTCTTGTTGTTATTCAGTTGCTCAGTCATGTCCGACTCTTTGCGACTCCAGGGACTGCAGCACGCCAGGCTTCCTTGTCCTTCACTATCTCCTGGAGTTTGCTCAAACTCATGTTCATTGAGTCGGTGATGCCATCCAACCATCTCATCCTCCCTCACCCTCTTCTCCTCCTGCCCTCAGTCTTTCCCAGCATCAGGGTCTTTCCCAGTGAGTCGACCCTTGGCATCAGGTGGCCCGAGTGTTGGAGCTTCAGCTTCATTTCTTTGCTTACTCTTGGCTGTGCTGGGTGTTCATTGCTGTGCTTGGGCTCTCTGTTTGCGGCAGGCGGAGGCTGCTCTTCCTTGCGGTATGCGGGCTTCTCACTGCAGTGGCTTCTCTTGTGAAGCACAGGCTCTTGACCAGAGGGCTTCAGCAGTTGCAGCGCGTGGGCTCAGGAGCTTTCCTCTCTCACCCTCTTCTCCTCTGCCCTCAGTCTTTCCCAGCATCAGGGTCTTTCCCAGTGAGTCGACCCTTGGCATCAGGTGGCCCGAGTGTTGGAGCTTCAGCTTCATTTCTTTGCTTACTCTTGGCTGTGCTGGGTGTTCATTGCTGTGCTTGGGCTCTCTGTTTGCGGCAGGCGGAGGCTGCTCTTCCTTGCGGTATGCGGGCTTCTCACTGCAGTGGCTTCTCTTGTGAAGCACAGGCTCTTGACCAGAGGGCTTCAGCAGTTGCAGCGCGTGGGCTCAGGAGCTGTGGTGCACGGGCTTAGCTGCTCCACGGCATGTGGGCCCTTCCGGGGCCAGGGATCGAACCAGTGTCCCTTGCATTGTAAGGTGGGTTGTTATTCACTGTACCACCAGAGAAGCCCTCCACTTACTTTTAAAAGATAGTTTAAATCTTATGAGAGTTTTAAAAGCCCCTTTTAACAGAATCAGGCAATTATGAAACAAAATAAAAATTAGTGATAGAAATGTCCACATTTTAGCTTCCTCTTCCCTAAAAGTTATAAAGGCCCATTTGTTAAACAAACAAACAAACAACAACAAAAACTCCTCTTGCCTTTTTCCTTGTTCTTTCTTTTGACAATAGCCAGGCTCTTAGAAAAGACGAATTATCTTTTTCAGTGAAATTTTGTGGTTATTTATATTTTAAAATATTTGGAAATTTTAAATTTAAGTCATATTCCAATACCTAACCAGGACATTAAAAACAATTAATTGCTCTTCGATCCATCCCATACCCCCCAGAGACCTCTGGTTTGGCCTTCAGTTCAAGGTGTGTGCATGCTCAGTCCCTCAGTCATGTCAGAATCTTTATGACCCCACAGACTTCAGCCAGCCAGCCTCTTCTGTCCATGGGATTTTCCAGGCAAGAGTGCTGGAGTGGGTTGCCATTTCCTCCTTGAGTTCATTCAAGGTAGCAAAGATTAACTACTAGAACTTCAGGAACTTTAGAGATGTACAGAATAGCATATTTCTAAACTTCTCTCTTGCTTTTGCAAGACCTGTCTCTCTGACCAGCCACCCATTCCAACCTAAGTGGAACTGGTCACGTCCACTTATGTTCCCTACCATTGTTCTGAAGTCTACCAGTCATAACAGGAAGACTGTCATGGTCGGGGTAATAGGGGCCACGTTTGTTAATCTCTCCCTTCCTTCCAGGCTGTGGGTTTCTTAGGTTTGTGTCTGAATCACCTCTGTGTTCTCTACATGCATCTGAGTGGTGGTCTCTGGGATGGATGGATGGAAGGATGGACGGATGGGTGATGAAATTCCTCTTGATGTTGAGAGGGTAGGTGATGCACGAGTATGAGAGCCTAAGGCTGTTTTGATGTGGCATTTCCATGAGACTTACAATAAGTGAGTAAATGATGATAAGTGAGAAAATAACATCCCTGAATACAGAGGACTCCATGGTCAACCTTGAGCCTCAGGTAGGTTCTCAAGGAGCCTCAGTCACTTTGTCCATCTCTGCTTGACTTGGTTGTACAGGGCCCTGCCTCTTCCCTTGGCAGCCATGAACCACGCCCCCAGTGCTCACCTGTGAGCTGCCACCAGGCATGACCGCCACTCCCGCCCCCTTCTCTGCCAGAGCAGAGGCTCCTGCAGTGAGCGTGCTGCCCCCGCAGTAGTGCCGAGCCTCAGGGAATGCTGCCCTCCTGTCTCCTGCTGACAGCCAGGGCTCTGCAGAGCCTCAGAGGTGAGAAAGCAAAGCTCCCCAGAGGCCCCTTGCTCCCTGGCAGGCATCCCCGGGGGTCCGGGCTAGGCAGAGGATCATCTCTGGGCTGGCTTCCCTCCCACTTACTGGTGGCTCTGAGCTGGGGATGGGGAGAGGGTGGTATGCAATGTGCCAGTGTTAGCCCAGAGGAGGGCTCCCCTGAGACTGCTCTGCCCCCCAGCCCTGCACGGAATCGCCGCATTACTTCTTCTCCAAGTTCTCTAGAAGCAGCAGTCCCCTCCCTCTCCCCTGAGGACCCCAGGGTAGGCAGTGCGCAGCCGTGTTGAGGCTGTGCTGATTTGCAGCTCCGCTGGTTGATGTCAGAGGCACAGCTGTGGCTCGCCTAAGCTTTCTCTCCCTGGGCAGCTCATCCCCAGTGCAGATCTTACCTCGCTCCGAGCCTACATCTTCAGGGAGGAGCTGTCCCGAGGGGCCTCGCAAAAGCACCCCAAAGTTAGCCTGTCCCAAAGCTCATCTTACCCCAGCCTTGGTCTTTATGCTCTCTCGGGCAGTGGTGTGTTCCAGCCGGAACCGTGACAGCCACCCTCCTCCCAGCCCACTGCTGCACCCAGCCATTCACAACGCACGGCTGATGCTTCCCCCCGACCCCCAACAAACTTTAAACTTTTTATTTTGTATTGGGGTATAGCTGATTATCAATAGTGTGATAGTTTCAGGTGAATGGTGAAGGGACTCAGCCAGACCTATACATCTATCCACTCTCTGCCAAACCCCCTCCCATCCAGGCTGCCACATAACGTGTCTTGCTACCTCTTGACCCACTCAGACCCATCCTCGCCTCACTCCCCCCTCCTTCCATCCCCATTGCCCTCTTTGTCTACGTGGGTCACCTCTTATCTGGCTAGGGAGTCCACTACTGGTCTCCTCCACTCGCTGGCTCCTGCCTGACTCTATGGCCAGACGTCTACTTATCAGTGTGCAATATTTTCCCTGGTGATTTTCCAGAAACGTAGTTTTGATCCTATCACCCTCCTGCTCAAAAGTCTTTGGAAGGTTTGCCCGAGTTCTCTGAAAACTCCACAAGTTCCTCTGTGCTGGGCAGAAGGTCTTATTGAAATCTGGTCCCTCCTTTTCTCTTGAGCTCACCTCTGTTCAGTCAAATCCCAGGGAGAAGGGCAGTTAGGCAGAACAGTCACAGGGAGAGCAATAACTTCTGGGCCCATAGCTTCACCCGTTTTAAAGGTCATCCAAAACAGAGACATTACTTTGCCGACTAAGGTCCGTCTAGTCAAGGCTATGGTTTTTCCTGTGGTCATGTATGGATGTGAGAGTTGGACTGTGAAGAAGGCTGAGCACTGAAGAATTGATGCTTTTGAACTGTGGTGTTGGAGAAGACTCTTGAGAGTCCCTTGGACTGCAAGGAGATCCAACCAGTCCATTCTGAAGGAGATCAGCCCTGGGATTTCTTTGGAAGGAATGATGCTAACGCTGAAACTCCAGTACTTTGGCCACCTCATGCGAAGAGTTGACTCATTGGAAAAAGACTCTGATGCTGGGAGGGACTGTGGACAGGAGGAGAAGGGGATGACCGAGGATGAGATGGCTGGATGGCATCACTGACTCAATGGACGTGAGTCTGAGTGAACTCTGGGAGTTGATGATGGACAGGGAGGCCTGGCGTACTGCAATTCATGGGGTCACAAAGAGTCGGACATGACTGAGTGACTGAACTGAATTGAACTGAGGCAGATGTTGCCATCCGTGTCAGGTAGGCCAGTCAGAGTGGAAGGCTCCTTGCTGCCGCTATAAAGGGCAATAGCGTGTGCCCCAAGCCCCTGCTCATACACCCCTCAGGAGAGCACCTTTCAGGATTCCAGGCTCACAGGAAAGTCCTCTCTCCTCTGCCCAATCTGAGTAACAGAGTAATGGTTGATGTTCACTAAGCTCCTACTGTGTGATCCAGGTACCAGGCTATGCCCTGTCCCATTGGATCTTCGCAGCACCCCTATAAGGCAGTACAATCATTACCCTCATTTTACAATGGACCTGCTGGAGTCCCAGAAGTCAAGTTGTTTGCTCAAAGTCACACAGACAGAGAGTGGCAGAGCTGGGATATGGAACCGTGGGTGTGCCCTACACCACTGGGCCAGTGATATTTCTTAGGTTTCAGAAGCCCAGTGCAGCATAAGGCGGGCTCTCCACAGTGTGGTTTTTATTCTTCTGCGTGTAGTCCTAGCACGTGTAAGGAGCAGCTGATTTGGCATCACCTCCACTTCCCTTGTGGCTTAGATGGTAAAGCGTCTACCTACAAGGCGGGAGACCTGGGTTCGATCCCTGGGTCGGGAATTTCCCCTGGAGAAGGAAATGGCAACCCACTTCAGTACTCTTACCTGGAAAATCCCGTGGATGGAGGAGCTTGGTAGGCTACAGTCCATGGGTGCAAAGAGTCGGACTGAGCGACTTCACTTCACTGCCTCCTTTGAGGATGTAGGCATCCTATTGAAGAGAAAAGATTCATAAATATCTTGGTGGTGAGTTGCAGCTTGGCCCATTAGAAGAACTTGTCTTGACCAAATCTGGGGAGAAAAAGAGGAAGCTCTGCTTGTCGTTGTTCAGTTGCTCAGTCGTGTCCGACTCTTTGCGACCCTGTGGACTGCAGCACGCCAGGCTTCCCTGTCCATCACCAAATGCTGGAGCTGGCTCAAACCCATGTCCATCAGGGTGGTGATGTCATCTAACCCTCTCATCCTCTGTCACCCTCTTCTCCTCCTATCCTGAATCTTTCCCAGCATCCGGGTCTTTTCTAATGAATTGGCTCATCAGGCGGCCAAAGTATTGGAGCTTCAGCTTTAGCATCAGTCCTTCCAGTGAACATTCAGGGTTGATTTCTCTTTAGGATTGCTTTGGTCACTCTGATCTCAGAGGCTGCAGGCAAGGAATCTCAGTTCAGAAAATCACCTCCCACATGCCCGGAAATGAAACCCATTGTGAATTTATGGCCACTACCAGGGTTCCACCAGGGGCAGCAAAGAGTGTGTTCCACCTCTCAGGGATGGCAGCTGAGATGTGGGATCCTGTGTCTCCCCTTCAATGTGAAGAAAGCCTCGTCATCTCCTCAGGACAATAGGAGGTGAGAGCAGAGCCCAAAGGATGCTGCACAAGGAGAGCTGTGGGAAGGGTCGAGTAGGAAGCACTGTGTTAGACGTGAAGACCGGCACGTGGGAGCAGAGATGAGATTCCCTAGACGCAAGTGATGCCTTAAAGAGTGAACCTCTCCAGCTGCCTGTCTCATCCTTGTGGCTCCTCTTTGTCTGTCTGGCTTCAGATTTAAGGTCAGTGGAAACACACGGAACAGGTTATTCAGAAACTACCTCTATGGACGCGGCTGCTTCCTTCACAGTGGACACATGGAATCTGACCCACGTTCTTCACCCATCCTGGGCAGCCCAGAGGAGTCGGGATTGAGGGCTGGGGATGTGCAGGAGTGGATCCCGACTGCAGGGCAGTCCGTGCACAGTGACTGTGTACTCCTCACATCCCAGAGAACGCCTCTTCCTCAAGATTTATGACTTCATTTTGTTTTAATGCTCTCTGTCAAAATTCTAAGAAGCCATAGTGATGGATGGCTAGCATGGAGAGGGGCAGAATGCACTAGTGGAAACAGCCCAGACGAAGGTTTAAAGGGAAGAAGTCCTTGATCAGCAAGTGTCTACTGAGCACCTACCACGTATGCTGTGCGTGCTAAGTCGCTTCAGTCATGTCTGACTCTTTGCAACCCTATGAACTAGAACCTTCCAGGCTCCTCTGTCTGTGGGATTCTCCAGGAAAGAATACTGGAGACCCCATGCTCTCCTGCAAGGGGTCTTCCTGACCAAGAATCAAACCCGTGGTTCTTATGTCTTCTGCATTGGCAGGTGGGTTCTTTACCACCAGCACTACCTGGGATGCCCTTGCCCTCCTTGCTTATTCCCAGGGATGCAGAGGTCAGAGCCACAGCTCCTTAAAAGACACTGAAGGCTCTAGCAATGCCTGCCCTCACTGGGAGGATGAATGGTGGCAGTCCTTCCAACTGGGAGACAGAGAGTAGCGTCTCAGAGGAGCCCCGGTTCATGCCAACCCCTCCCCGACCAGTAGTAAAGCTTCAGAAAAACCAGCCCATGAGCTAACCCAGGGTGGGGAGAGACCAGGCACAGCCCTTTAATTCTGTCCTGTCTAAACCCTGTGTGTCCTCAAGGGTAAGACATGATTCTGACCCTGCTGAGGCTGCCCGACCTCATCCCTCTGACACCAAGGTGTTCTCCCTTTAGGCCACCTGGATAAAGAAAGTGTTAGTCACTTGGTCCTTGCGACCCCATGGACTGTAGTCCGCCAGCCTCCTCTGTCCATGGCAAGAACACTAGGGCAGGTTGCTGTTCCCTTTTCCGGGTGATCTTTCGACCCAGGGATCGAACCCAGGTCTCCTACACTGCAGTCAGATTCTTTACTGTCTGAGCTACCAGGGAAGCCGCCAGGCCACCCGGAACCTCCTCCAGAACAGCTGAAAAGCCCTGCCTTGAGAGCTTGGTGTCCACCGCAGGCCCTCCTCCCATTTCCACTTTGTCTACCCCAGTCTCTCCTTTGAAATAAATGTATTCAGTCTGAAGGTACAAAATGGATGAAACAGTTGTTTTAAATGCTGATTTCATGCCCCTCCCAAAGGCACTCTTTTGTTCTCCTGTTTAATTTTTACATTGCATTGGCAATAACAAACTCTAGGGCGGGTGCATCAAAGGAAACTGATAATTGCTAACTGTACATTTTATTTGGTTCATTACTTTGTTAACACCTGATTCTGAAAAATACTCCCTCTGAACTGGCATAAAAATTATTAGCAACAAAGAGATCCTTTTTTGCATAGAAATAGGTTTATTACCTGCCACCTGCAGTGAGTGTGTGAGATTGACTTTGTGGCAGCCAGCAACATTCAGCAAGCACCTTTGCACCTGCCTCCAGGTAAATAAACATCTTATAACCTAAAGGTTATAACCTAAGGGTTCTGTTTTGCTTTGCAGAAATGTACCCATGTTGTCTTGGTTTGGGATTCCAGGTGGGTGGGAAATAGTATAGTACCAGGAACATGGGGTTGTAAAGTGGGCCTGGGGCATCCCCAAGAAGGCAATAAGGTATAGGATGTCTTAAGAGCTAGTTGAGGGGGAGCATACTGGGAAACCACTGAATTACTGAGTGTGTGCAATTCATTCTACGTTTATGAGAGAGTGTTATTTGCTCAGTCGTGTCCGACACTTTTAACATCCTATGGACTGTAGCCTGCCAGGCCCCTCTGTCCGTGGAATTCTCCAGGCAAGAATACTAGTGTGGGTTGCCATTTCCTTCTTCAGGGAATCTTCCCAACCCAGGGATCAAATCTGGATCTTTACCATCTGAGCCACCAGTACTTCCTATGTGCACGGTCAGCAGCAGAATTCCAATGTATGTAAGTAGTGGGTGTGAGTAGTGGTACACCTGGATGCCTCCTAACATCTTTAAATTCCCTTCCTGTGTTTGGGGAAATTCCCTGGCTCATGCTCACACATTCCCATCCCTCCCCTCCCGCCCCCACCAAGGCCTCCTTAAGAGAGAAGCTATTTAGAATGCCTCTTGCTTCTCAGGCTCAGGTAAGAGACAGCCTTCACCGATGGGACACCCACTGAAGACTTTGATTGGGAAACTAATGTCATAAAGACATGGAACCCATTCTGCTGAGCATAGCAGCCCAGTAGCCAGCTAGCTCCCATTGAACTGTGGTGTTGGAGAAGACTCTTGAGAGTCCCGTGGACTGCAAGGCGATCCAACCAGCCCATTCTGAAGGAGATCAGCCCTGGGATTTCTTTGGAAGGAATGATGCTAAAGCTGAAGCTCCAGTACTTTGGCCACCTCATGTGAAGAGTTGACTCATTGGAAAAGACTCTGATGCTGGGAGGGATTGGGAGCAGGAGGAGAAGGGGATGACTGAGCATGAGATGGCTGGATGGCATCACGGACTCAATGGATGTGAGTCTGAGTGAACCCCGAGAGATGGTGATGAACAAGGAGGCCTGGCGTGCTGCGATTCACGGGGTTGCAAAGAGTCGGACATGACTGAGCGACTGAACTGAATGTAAGTTTCTATGTTACTCTCTCCACACATCTCCCCCTCTCCTCCCCTCTCCCCATGTCCATAAGTCTGTTCTCTATGTCTGTTTCTTCATTGCTGTCCTGCAAATAAATTCTTAGGTACCTTCTTCCTAGATTCCATATAAATGCATTAGTATACGATATTAATCTTTCTCTTTCTGACTTACTTCACTTTGTATAATAGGCTCTAGGTTCATCCACCTCATTAGAATAGACTCAAATGCATTCCTTTTCATGGCTGAGTAGTATTCCATTGTGCATATATACCACAACTTCTTTATCCATGCACCTGTCAATGGACATTTAGGTTGCTCCATGTTCTAGCTATTGGAAATAGTGCTGCAATGAACACTGGGGTACATGTGTCTTTTTCAATTTTGGTTTCCTCAGGGTATACCTAGGAGTAGGATTGCTGGGTCATATGATGGTTTTATTCCTAGTTTTTTAAGGAATCTCCATACTGTCTTCCAAAGTGGCTGTATCAATTTACATTCCCATCAACAGTGCAAGAAGGTTCCATTTTTTCTACACCTTCTCCGCATTTATTCTTTGTAGACTTTTTGATGATGGCCATTTTGACTGGAGTGAAGTGATATCTCATTGTAGTTTTGATTTGCATTTCTCTAATAATGAGTGATATTGAGTATCTTTATGTGTGTTTGTTAGCCATCTGTTTGTCTTCTTTGAAGAAATGTCCATTTAAGTCTTTTTCCCACTTTTGATTGGGTTATTCATTTTTCTGATAGCTGTTCCTTCAACGTTGTGTCTTAAGCAGTACAGGGCACTGCAGTTCAGTTCAGCCCCTCAATCGTGTTCGATTCTCTGTGAACCCATGAATTTCAGCAAGCCAGCCCTCTCTCTACATCACCAAGTTCGGGAGTGTACCCAAATTCATGTCCATCGAGTCGGTGATGTCATCCATCCAGCCATCTCATCCTCTGTTATCCACTTCTCCTCCTGCCACCAATCTCTTCCAGCATCACGGTCTTTTCTAGTGAGTCAACTCTTCTCATGAGGTGGGAAAAGTATTGGAGTTTCAGTTTCAGCATCACTCCTTTCAGAGAATATGCAGGACTAATCTCCTTTCGAATGGACTAGTTGAATCTCCTTGCAGTCCAAGGGACTCTCAAGAGTCTTCTCCAACACCACAGTTCAAAAGAATAAATTATTTGACTCTCAGCTTTCTTCACAGTCCAACTCTCACATCCATACAAAACTACTGGAAAAACCAAAGCCTTGACTAGACGGACCTTTGTTGACAAAGTAATGTCTCTGCTTTTGAATATGTTATTTAGGTTGGTCATAACTTTCCTTCCAAGGAGAAAGTTTCTTTTAATTTCATGGCTGCAATCACCATCTGCAGTGATTTTGAAGCCCCTCAGAAAATAAAGTCTAACACTGTTTCCTCATCTATTTCCCGTGAAGTGATGGGACCAGATGCCATGATCTTAGGTCTGTCTCTTATACACATCTAGATGTGTATAAGAGACAGCCTTAAGAGAGAAGCTATTTAGAATGCCTCTTGCTTCTCAGGCTCAGGTAAGAGACAGCCTTCACCGATGGGACACCCACTGAAGACTTTGATTGGGAAACTAATGTCATAAAGACATGGAACCCATTCTGCTGAGCATAGCAGCCCAGTAGCCAGCTAGCTCCCAGTGACCAAGATTCCAGATCACATCCGAGCCCCACACTTAGGTACGTGAACGTGATGTTTGTGTCCAGGGCTGTCTTCTATTTGTGATAGAATCTGGCCACTGTTCTTTGCCACTGGGCATTCAGGTTTGTTCCTCTGGACCTCTCAGAATCTCTGGGTTGTTGATATACCTGAACAAATGCATTTTCTGCTGAAACTGGCTCAAATGGGTTTCTGATGTTTGCATATGGGAACCCATGTACTCATAGCTCTATACACTGCAAATGTCAGATGCCCAAAGGGCATTTGTTGGTTTGTGAAACCTAAAACCCCCAGGAGTCTGTAGTCTCAGATATGGTCAGACAGGGACTAGGACTAGCTGCATAATTTGCAAAAGAAAATAAAACTGCTAGTTGCTCATTCGTGTCTGACTGTGACCCCATGGACGGTAGCCCACCAGGCTTCTCTGTCCATGGAATTCTCCAGGCAAGAATACTGGAGTGGGTTGCCATTTCCTACTGTTAGCGATCTTCTTGACCCAAGGATTGAACCCACGCCTCTCACATCTCCTGCACTGGCAGGTGACTTCTTTACTGTAGCCACCAGGGAAGCCCAGGTAATTTGAGAGGCCCAGCACAAAATGAAAGTTCAAGACCCTTTTCCAAAGAGTGCTGAGAATTTCAAGATGACGGTGTAAGAACATGAAACCAGGTACAGGGTCCTTCTAAGTGCAGAGCTCTTTGTGACGGCACGCCCACAACACTGGCTCTGCCAGGACGCCTGTGTCTTTCTCATCCTCCTTTTTGGTTCTGTCAAGTCCCATCTGACCCGTTGACTGCCCACGCACTCCAGTGTTACAGAGGGGAAGGCTGGATTCCCACAGTTAAGGCTGAGAGCCCAGTTGCATCTGCAGCGTGTCCAGGCATGCTCACCACCATTGCACTGATGGGCCGGGTATGTGGACTGTGGTCTTAGCTCGGGCTCCCAGCCTCTGCGGGGAGGATGGTTGTGCGGGGGATTTCTAGAGGACATGCTCCCAGGGGAGACTTGTAGGGAAGCAGGGACAGGGAGGAAATGAAGGAAAGGTAGGATCCCTCCCAGAGGCCCTCGGAGGGGCTCCAGAGCATGAGTGATGCCTCAGAGTTGCCTACACTTGAGACAGGGAGGCTGGCTTTTCAACACTCCCTGTGTGCACCCTGCAGGCACTGATTGAGGCCACGCCCCATGTAGGTGGTCGTATGTCTTCCCAGACTTTCTGTGCACATGGACAACGTGGGCCCCCTAGACTGAGGAACAGCTTCTATAAAAGACATGCAGGGGCGTAGTCCTGGAGGTCAACACTGAAGTGAAGAGAGGGGTCCTGGAGTGGTACAGGAAGTCTAGAGCCCTGGATTTAAGGACATTCCAGAGTACTGACCCTCCCTGAAGTGGCACTGAGAAAATGCTGATGTGAAAGACCCCACATTTCCACTGGGAATGTTTGGCCGTGGAGTCAGGAAATACCAGGTGATGGGCCAGTGGGACTAGAAGATCATGCATATTACCCTAACATTTCAAAAATTAATCTTAGCCTCCCTAAGTAATGCAAAACTCAGATTCCCTCTTTTGAAATGAATGAATTGCATAACAGTGTTTTGTAAGAACTCTGTGAGCTTCTGAGTCTGTCACTGGAAAAATCTTTGCACAGACTCTGCTCATCTCTTTTGACACCTGCACTTAGTCATAGGTGACTACTGATCGGTCTTGAGAGGTGCATATCATCAGATTCATTAAGGACAGGGTCCTAGAAGAATAGGATTAATTATTAACAAGGAGATTTAAGAATACATTTTAATAACAGCCTTGTTGAAGTACAAGTCACATATCATACACTTTCCCTATGTAAAAGGTAGAATTCAGTCATTTTTAGTCTATTTAGTAAAATTGGGCAATGACTGCCACAGTGAACTTCAGAAAGTTTTCATCAAAAAGATAAAACTTCTATCAAAAAAGAAACCCCAGACCCATTAGTATTCTTTATGCCTGGTTAAGGATTTGGAACTCCTTAGTCCTAAGCAAAAAATGTTTAGGACTGGTGGACCATCCCTCTAGTTCCTAATTTCAGGAAACATCCAGAAAGCCCTCTGGTAAAGAATAGCTCTAGAAAGTCCCCCATTATTTACATGCTGTTGGGAGAATCATGACTTTGAGTGCCTTTCTTTTTTTATATATATATTTATTTATTTGGCTGTGCCAGGTCTTGGTTGCTGCACATGGGATCTTCAGCTGTGGCCTATGAACTCCTAGTTGGGGAATGTGGGAGCTAGTTCCCTGACCAGGGATCGAACCTGGGCCCTCTGCATTGGGAGTGTGAAGTCTTAGCCACTGGGCTACTAGAGAGGTGCACTTGTTTGCCTTTCTGATCGTCAGACTCAGTGACAGGCACATCAACAGAAAAAAAAAAGGAAAGACTCTATTAACCCAGTCAGGCCATGGCAGTAAGTCAGGCGCAGGTCACAGTCTAAGGAAACGTGAGCATTTGCATCCCTGGCTATCTCCAGAGCACACAGGGCAGAGGTGTGGCCAGTTTCCTTCCTCATCACCAACGGGACCTCAGGTCATTCCTCATGAGGTCCTGCATCTCCAAATTCCAGCTTGGACAAAACCAGGCACTCCTTACACAGGAAGCTGGCCATGCTGTCCGAACCAATTTATACACTTCTATTTAAAAGAAAGAAGAAAAGGGGGAAAAAAAGCCACCTTTTAGGAGAAGCAAAGGGGCAAAGGAGCATTGCCCACGCACTCCAGTGTTACAGAGGGGAAGGCTGGATTCCCACAGTTAAGGCTGAGAGCCCAGTTGCATCTGCAGCGTGTCCAGGCATGCTCACCACCATTGCACTGATGGGCCGGGTATGTGGACTGTGGTCTTAGCTCGGGCTCCCAGCCTCTGCGGGGAGGATGGTTGTGCGGGGGATTTCTAGAGGACATGCTCCCAGGGGAGACTTGTAGGGAAGCAGGGACAGGGAGGAAATGAAGGAAAGGTAGGATCCCTCCCAGAGGCCCTCGGAGGGGCTCCAGAGCATGAGTGATGCCTCAGAGTTGCCTACACTTGAGACAGGGAGGCTGGCTTTTCAACACTCCCTGTGTGCACCCTGCAGGCACTGATTGAGGCCACGCCCCATGTAGGTGGTCGTATGTCTTCCCAGACTTTCTGTGCACATGGACAACGTGGGCCCCCTAGACTGAGGAACAGCTTCTATAAAAGACATGCAGGGGCGTAGTCCTGGAGGTCAACACTGAAGTGAAGAGAGGGGTCCTGGAGTGGTACAGGAAGTCTAGAGCCCTGGATTTAAGGACATTCCAGAGTACTGACCCTCCCTGAAGTGGCACTGAGAAAATGCTGATGTGAAAGACCCCACATTTCCACTGGGAATGTTTGTGCCGTGGAGTCAGGAAATACCAGGTGATGGGCCAGTGGGACTAGAAGATCATGCATATTACCCTAACATTTCAAAAATTAATCTTAGCCTCCCTAAGTAATGCAAAACTCAGATTCCCTCTTTTGAAATGAATGAATTGCATAACAGTGTTTTGTAAGAACTCTGTGAGCTTCTGAGTCTGTCACTGGAAAAATCTTTGCACAGACTCTGCTCATCTCTTTTGACACCTGCACTTAGTCATAGGTGACTACTGATCGGTCTTGAGAGGTGCATATCATCAGATTCATTAAGGACAGGGTCCTAGAAGAATAGGATTAATTATTAACAAGGAGATTTAAGAATACATTTTAATAACAGCCTTGTTGAAGTACAAGTCACATATCATACACTTTCCCTATGTAAAAGGTAGAATTCAGTCATTTTTAGTCTATTTAGTAAAATTGGGCAATGACTGCCACAGTGAACTTCAGAAAGTTTTCATCAAAAAGATAAAACTTCTATCAAAAAAGAAACCCCAGACCCATTAGTATTCTTTATGCCTGGTTAAGGATTTGGAACTCCTTAGTCCTAAGCAAAAAATGTTTAGGACTGGTGGACCATCCCTCTAGTTCCTAATTTCAGGAAACATCCAGAAAGCCCTCTGGTAAAGAATAGCTCTAGAAAGTCCCCCATTATTTACATGCTGTTGGGAGAATCATGACTTTGAGTGCCTTTCTTTTTTTATATATATATTTATTTATTTGGCTGTGCCAGGTCTTGGTTGCTGCACATGGGATCTTCAGCTGTGGCCTATGAACTCCTAGTTGGGGAATGTGGGAGCTAGTTCCCTGACCAGGGATCGAACCTGGGCCCTCTGCATTGGGAGTGTGAAGTCTTAGCCACTGGGCTACTAGAGAGGTGCACTTGTTTGCCTTTCTGATCGTCAGACTCAGTGACAGGCACATCAACAGAAAAAAAAAAGGAAAGACTCTATTAACCCAGTCAGGCCATGGCAGTAAGTCAGGCGCAGGTCACAGTCTAAGAGAAACGTGAGCATTTGCATCCCTGGCTATCTCCAGAGCACACAGGGCAGAGGTGTGGCCAGTTTCCTTCCTCATCACCAACGGGACCTCAGGTCATTCCTCATGAGGTCCTGCATCTCCAAATTCCAGCTTGGACAAAACCAGGCACTCCTTACACAGGAAGCTGGCCATGCTGTCCGAACCAATTTATACACTTCTATTTAAAAGAAAGAAGAAAAGGGGGAAAAAAAGCCACCTTTTAGGAGAAGCAAAGGGGCAAAGGAGCATCCAGCTAAGAACGTTACCAAATCTTTAAGAAATAAACAACATTATTAAGGAATGTGCGTCTGATCAAACATTTTTTTCATCCTTCTGAGACAAAGAATTTAGAAAAAATTACCCATAAGGTTATTAGGTCAATTAATCATATACCTGCATGTAACTTTGGTGTAATAAAGATCTTGGC
This sequence comes from Madoqua kirkii, assembly GCA_006408675.1. NCBI lineage: Eukaryota > Metazoa > Chordata > Mammalia > Artiodactyla > Bovidae > Madoqua > Madoqua kirkii. Next base: position 21,746 of record SJYC01141955.1, read on the forward strand.
TGGAGTGTGGTGTAACCGAGTGAGGTCCACTGAGTAAACACCCACGTGAAGCCCTTTCCACTGGAACCTGGGAGTCAGGCAGTGAAAAGAAGACGTAGTCTGCATATCACATCGGCCCCATTAGGAGGCCCCTGTGATCACATTATGTGCTTTGTCTTCAGAGACTTCCCGGTCTTTTTCACCCATAAGCAGAAAAAGTCGTCTTCATCTCATTACCAGGCTCCCGGGAGCCCGTTCCCTCTGATGTGTCTCCCTCCCTCACTTTGGAGCTCGACTTCCTTGAGATCTCTCATCCTCACCTTTATTATAATGGAGTCTTACAATCCCACGGCTCATGACACCCAGGGGAGGAGTATTCTGATGAGGAGGGTGGGGGTGCCCAGAGGAGCCGTCTGTGATGGAAGCTTCCACAGAGACGACTCGGCAGACAGGCAGGAAGAAGGAAGGACTGGTGGGGGAGATGAGTATCTCACCACCCGATTGCCCTCCCCTGGTCTCGGGCAAGAAAAAAGACAGCAGGGCCGTGGACAGGATCCGTGAAAGCGGCCCCTGCCTGGTTTTAGTGACAGCAGGCAGGAATACTCGCTTCTCAGGTCTGCATCAGAGTTTGGAGTACACAGAGGCAGATGAGTAAACAGAGGTGATGCCTTTTCTTTGTGACACATGTGGGCAGAAGGAGCCCAAAAGGCCCCTGGGAGGAAAGAATGATAGCTGGTTTCCTTTTCTCTCCCTGGACAGAGTCTCTGATTCAATGGTAGGACAGTTAACCAGGCCAATGGAACATGATGAGTGTCTTTCATTCCAAGAAGAGGCTGGCCCTCTGTGGCTGTTACTTAATTAAAAGAAGGTCAAAGATCATGGAGTATGCTTCACCCGCATTTAGGGGACAGAATGGGCTCTAGATATCATAAAAAAGGACAGAAGTGCAAGAGCAATATTTTTAGAAGCAAATCTGAGGGGTGCCAAACAGAAATACAGCAACAAATCAAAAAAGGTCAAATTCTTCTAGTTTATCTGCTTTGGCCAAGACAACAGAATTTAATCAAGTTCATGTGCAGATGTGAATTTTGTGACTTATTTAGTATTCCATGGATGAATATAGATCATGTCTATCTATATTTATATCTATTTCTATCTATCCAACTACATATATATCAGGTTTCTATCCATCTATTTACCTATATTTATAACTATCTCTCCACCTATCTATATATCCACCTATCTATCTTTGTATTTTTCTCCCTAAGAGTGAGCCAACTATCAAGACAAAAAAAAAAAAAACTGAAAATGTACACTGCAATGTGCTGAGTTGCAGAAGGACCCCACAGATTTATGAAAATGTTTGCGGCACTCTTGATCTTTTTCATTACTTTTTGAGGCTGCAATGAGAAACTCACGGCACTCTTGAGAGATTGCGTCGAAGTCCACGTGAAAACGGCACACGGGTTCCTCTGCCATTTTGAACAGAACAAAAGGGAAAACATGAAGAGCTATGAGAAAGGAAGAAATGTACACTCTGAGCTGGGATAAACTATGGGTTCAGTAAGGAAAAAAGATACAGGAGGCTATTGCAGATAGAAAGACGCTGCAGCAGGAAACTCTTCTGCTAATAAGGGAGGTGAAGGCCAAGTTAAGAGGGAAGCCAAGAGATCCATGGTAGTCTCCCAAGAGGAAACAGGTTGGGTCAGTGAAACACAACACCTCACTCAGAGTAACCTGAGGGCAGTTTCAGTGTCAGTGATTCTGGGAGAGGGCGCGGTGCAGGAAAGGCACAATGAAGGTGAAAGGTAAACGTTGATGAATATCCACTAGGATAGGGACTTCCCTGGTGGTCCAGTGGCTAAGACTGCACTCCCGAGGGAGACAGCCTGTGTTCAGTCCCTGGTCAGGGAACTAGACCCCATATGCTGTGACTAAATAACTAAAGATCCCATGCACTATAACTGAGACCTGGTGCAACCAGATAAATAATTTTTTTTCAAAAAAAGTATATCCACTAGGATAAATTCTAGTGGATTAAAAATTCTAGTGGGTTAAAAATGCAAACTAATGATTTTTGTTTTAAAAAAAGATTGATTTATTTACGGCTGCCCTGGCTCTTTGTTGCTGTGAGAGGGCTTTCTCTGCTTGCAGCAAGTGCGGGCTGGCTCCTTTGTGTGGCAGTGGCTTCTCATTTTGGTGGTTTCTCTTGTTGCAGAGCACAGGCTTTAGGTGCTTGGGCTTAGTAGTTGTAGCGTCTGAGCACAGTAGTGTTGGCACATGGGTCCAGTTGCTCTGAGACTTGTGGGATCTTCCTGGGCAGGGATGGAACCCATGTCCCCAGCATTGGCAGGTGGAATCTTAACCATGGGACCACCAGGGAAGACCCAAGATTTTTTAAAAGAATTATCAGAAAACATGTAGTTCTTCTATATCTTGGAATGGAGAAAAGCATTTCTTACCATGACTCAAACTTCAGACAGGACAAAAGAGAAGATTGGTGAATTTGTCTACATAAAACTTAAAACTTCTGAATGGTGCCCCCCCCCAAAAAAAAGGAGGAGAAGGAAGAGATGGAAAGGAGAAAACACAAAAACAGGGGGAAAAAGACGACTGGAAAAATATTCATATCACAAAGAGCTAATCTTCCTATTACAGAGTCATTTTCATAGAAATTGAGACTAATAGGCAAAAGATATGATCATCAATTCACAGAAATATAAATAAAATAGCTCAAATGTATGAATATATGTTCAATTTTGCAAGTGAATTGCAAATCCAAATGACATTGAGATATCATTTATACATTTCCAAAATTCTGATGACGGACTGTTCAACTGGTTTCTTCCAGAAGCAGACCCTAAGACAAATATTTTAATGTAGGTGGTTCATTTGGGAGGTGAGGGCAGGAAACACTGGTAGGGAGGTAAGGAGGAAAGAGAAAGATGTTACGAATGGTGTGTCCTAAAGGCAAGCCCAGAGCTCAACTGGAGAACCGTGGAAGTGGTGCAGAACACCTTCCAGACTTGTCCCCTCTGAATGAGAGGGAAAGTGACAGTCGCTCAGTCTCAGCCACAGTACTGGAGTAGGTAGCCTTTCCCTTCTCCAGGGGATCTTCCCAACCCAGGGATTGAACCCTGGTCTCCCACATTGCAGGTGGATTCTTTACCAGCTGAGCCACAAGGGAAGCCCAAGAATACTGGAGTGGGTAGTCTCTCCCTTCTCCAGCAGATCTACCCAACCCAGGAATTGAACCGGGGTCTAACCCAGGAATTGAACCAGGGTCTCCTGCATTACAGGTGGATTCTTTACCTACTGAGTATTCAGGGAAGCCCTAAGAATGAGAAGCTGGAGTGTTTATTCATCAACTCCCTGTCACTGGCTGATGACTGCTCCTGGGGAAGGAATTCTCAGGAATTTCTGCCCTGTCCACCCGCCAGGCTTGCACACAGGTCAAGCCTCTTTCCTGAGGCCAGAAAAAAGCTCTGAGGCAGAGGTGCAACTGCAGATCTAGAGAAGACCGCCCAGAGGGCTTGGGTGGGGCACAGCAGCATCTCTCCCAGACCATCCATCAGTGAAGCTGCCAGGTCACAGGCATTCTCATTGCTGGTGAGAACAGACCGGACACTGTTCCAGCACTGGGAGTGCCAGTTAGTTCTTGGAAACCTAACAATATTTAGGCTTCCTAGGTGGCACAGTGATAAAAGAATCCGCCTGCCGATGCAGGAGATGCGGGAGGTGCGGGTTCAATCCCTGAGTCGGGAAGATCCCCTGGAGAAGGAAATGGCAACCCACTCCAGTATTCTAGCCTGGAGATCCCCATAAACAGGGCGGCCTGCTGGCTATAGTCCTTGGGGTCGCAAGAGTCAGACACGACTGCATGCACTGCTCTCCTGGTGCATTTACCCTTTGACTCAGCAGCCTCACTTCCAAGAACTTACCCGACAGTTTAGGTTTGCAGCTATTGTGAAAGACACATGTGTAAGACGATTTCTGCAGTGCTATTTGTAATGAGAGACTCTTGGACACAATCGAATGTCCATCACTGGGAAGGGGAGAGTTAAAATGCAGCTTTTTTTCAAAGCACAGTTGCTGTACAGTATTATATGAGTTATAGGTGTACAATAGAGTGATTCACAATTTTTAAAGGTTATACTCCACTTACAGTAATTATAAAATACTGACTATACTCCCTGTGTTATACAGTGCATTCTTGTAGCTAATTCCATATGTAACAGTTGAACCTCTTACTCCCCCAACTCTGTGTTGCCCCTCCCCTCTTCCCTTGCCCTTCTACTCAACACTAGTTTGTTCTCTATATCTGTGAACCTGATTCTTTTTGTTATATTCACGGGTTTCTTGTCTCTTTTTGGATTCCACATATAAGTGATATCCTACAGTATGTGTCTTTCTGTAGCTTTAAAAACCATTGAGGCAGTTCTCTGAGTAGTGGATGTGGTGACATTTCCGAGATGGATTATTAAGTGACAAAAGGAAAGTGCAAGAAGATGATATATCTTTTGTGTAAAAAGGGAGATAGAAGACAAATAACACCAACTTGTATCTGTTTATATATGTGTAGAGAAACTGGCAGGATTCAGCAGAGATTGTTGAGAGAGTTAAGGGACTTTGCTGGTGGTACAGTGGTTAAGACTCTGTACTTCTGCTGCAGGGGGCATGGGTTCAATCCCTGGTCAGGGAGCTAAGATCCCACATACTGCCTGGTGTGGCCAAAAATAAATACATTTTAAAAAGAGAGTTAAGATGAAGGTTGTGGTGATGGTGACTGGTGGGCAGGGTGAAATATATTTCAAACCTGTGAATCTATTATTCAGAAGTTAAATTTAGCAATGCTGATGAACACGGATACCTGAGGGGCATGGAATTATGTGGCACTTTTGCATAATTACGTGTTACGGAGTTCTGATTTGTCTGAACGTGTTGCATGGTAGATGCGTTGCTTTGCCATGTGAAAGACAGCAGCGATACAATGACTAGGTGCAAACTAGGGAGATAGACAACAGCCAAAGATGCACTCCAGTGGCAACACTGATCAGAGCAGGTGCTGAACTAGAAGGAATAGAAAATGACTGGCTGGCTAAAGCAGAGAAAGGACATTATTTTTTAAAAACCTTTTAATTTTGTACTTGGGTATAGGCGATTGACAATGTTGTGAGAGTTTCAGGTGGCCAGCAAAGGGTCTCAGCCATACATATACATGTATCCATTCTCCCCCAAACTCCCCTCCCATCCGGGCTGCCACATAACACGGAGCAGAGTTCCCCGTGCTACCCAGTAGGTCGTTGTCCATTAGCCACTCCCTAACTATCCCTTTCTCCCGTCCTTTCCCCCAGCAACCATAAATTCATTCTCTAGGTCTCTTAGTCTCTTTCTGTTTTGTAAGTAAGTTCCCCTGTTCCATCTCTAGAAAGAGAACGTATATGAAGGCTATTGGATAGTTCTCAATATCACGGAGAAGGCAGAAGCAATAGGTTCAAAATAAAAGCTGAAGCCCAAGGAGGCAGGGAACCATTACTTACAGGGCCACCTGATGAGGGCACCTGCCACCGCCCCCACGGGACCTGGTTTCCTCTGCTGTCCCTGGGGGGAGCCGGAAGTCAGGCCAGAAAGTTCAGCTGAACCACAAAGACAGGACAGTGTTTAGATGTTATCGTAAGATATGGGGCAGGTCACCAGGCAGAAATGTCAAAGCAGACGACCCAGAACTGGGCCAGGTGAGAACATGAAAGGGATGAGAACCTGAGACTGGAGGCAGATCCTTGGAGAGGAGGCCAGAGGGGCTGCAGTTGCTCCATACCCTAGGGAGAGGCAGAGCGCTCTGGCAGGTGAGGTGCTACAAAAACCCCCGGAGCTGTCCACAACAGGGCCACCTTTAGTCATTGACAGGACCCGGAGAGCAAAAGCCAGGTGATGACAGTAACCAATCTGTTAAGAAACAGCACATTCCCCTTAGCTCCTCGGTGCAAGGAAGGAATCAAGACACCCTCCTCGCTGCCCCAGCTGGGACAAGGAGGAGAATTTTTGCCTTTGACTGAATATAGAAGAAATTGAGACCGTGTTTTGCAACTTAGTGACAAGAAGACTTTGTTAAGATGACAAAGACCAGGAAGGTCATGGGTACTCACTTCATGAGGGGTCCAGTGGTAACAGTGGAACCAACCCCATGAAGGAGGCTTTAAGGGGTTGTTGGGGAGGGGTGGACCAAAAAAGTTTGCTTTTAAGATTCACCACTGGAGATCCAGTTAAGCTGAGTTGAGTAGAAAGTGGACTTTACTGCTGCAGTCATTAAAATATTTCAACCTGCTTCTTCACGTCATTTGCTCTAGTTTCAAATTCCCAAGCAGAGAATCTGACTGGCTGAGTGCTGGCAACATGCACATGATCGGGCTGCCATGGCCCATGATGCCCACAATACACTACCTGATGAGTGCCCCTGACTGAGGAAAAGGGTTCAGAAAGTGATGGGCAAAAATGGGCACATATGCAGTGTGATTGGAGGCTCTGCATTCACTTTTGATGGGTACTAGACCCTGCTGAGTGGGGGTGAGAAGAGAGGATTTCAACAAGAGTAACACAGACCCTGCCCTCAATGAAGTGGAGCCCTACTATTATAGCACCTACAACCTAAAA
>SJYC01141956.1:0-12427 GCA_006408675.1 Madoqua kirkii
TGAACCGGGGTCTAACCCAGGAATTGAACCAGGGTCTCCTGCATTACAGGTGGATTCTTTACCTACTGAGTATTCAGGGAAGCCCTAAGAATGAGAAGCTGGAGTGTTTATTCATCAACTCCCTGTCACTGGCTGATGACTGCTCCTGGGGAAGGAATTCTCAGGAATTTCTGCCCTGTCCACCCGCCAGGCTTGCACACAGGTCAAGCCTCTTTCCTGAGGCCAGAAAAAAGCTCTGAGGCAGAGGTGCAACTGCAGATCTAGAGAAGACCGCCCAGAGGGCTTGGGTGGGGCACAGCAGCATCTCTCCCAGACCATCCATCAGTGAAGCTGCCAGGTCACAGGCATTCTCATTGCTGGTGAGAACAGACCGGACACTGTTCCAGCACTGGGAGTGCCAGTTAGTTCTTGGAAACCTAACAATATTTAGGCTTCCTAGGTGGCACAGTGATAAAAGAATCCGCCTGCCGATGCAGGAGATGCCGGAGGTGCGGGTTCAATCCCTGAGTCGGGAAGATCCCCTGGAGAAGGAAATGGCAACCCACTCCAGTATTCTAGCCTGGAGATCCCCATAAACAGGGCGGCCTGCTGGCTATAGTCCTTGGGGTCGCAAGAGTCAGACACGACTGCATGCACTGCTCTCCTGGTGCATTTACCCTTTGACTCAGCAGCCTCACTTCCAAGAACTTACCCGACAGTTTAGGTTTGCAGCTATTGTGAAAGACACATGTGTAAGACGATTTCTGCAGTGCTATTTGTAATGAGAGACTCTTGGACACAATCGAATGTCCATCACTGGGAAGGGGAGAGTTAAAATGCAGCTTTTTTTCAAAGCACAGTTGCTGTACAGTATTATATGAGTTATAGGTGTACAATAGAGTGATTCACAATTTTTAAAGGTTATACTCCACTTACAGTAATTATAAAATACTGACTATACTCCCTGTGTTATACAGTGCATTCTTGTAGCTAATTCCATATGTAACAGTTGAACCTCTTACTCCCCCAACTCTGTGTTGCCCCTCCCCTCTTCCCTTGCCCTTCTACTCAACACTAGTTTGTTCTCTATATCTGTGAACCTGATTCTTTTTGTTATATTCACGGGTTTCTTGTCTCTTTTTGGATTCCACATATAAGTGATATCCTACAGTATGTGTCTTTCTGTAGCTTTAAAAACCATTGAGGCAGTTCTCTGAGTAGTGGATGTGGTGACATTTCCGAGATGGATTATTAAGTGACAAAAGGAAAGTGCAAGAAGATGATATATCTTTTGTGTAAAAAGGGAGATAGAAGACAAATAACACCAACTTGTATCTTTTATATATGTGTAGAGAAACTGGCAGGATTCAGCAGAGATTGTTGAGAGAGTTAAGGGACTTTGCTGGTGGTACAGTGGTTAAGACTCTGTACTTCTGCTGCAGGGGGCATGGGTTCAATCCCTGGTCAGGGAGCTAAGATCCCACATACTGCCTGGTGTGGCCAAAAATAAATACATTTTAAAAAGAGAGTTAAGATGAAGGTTGTGGTGATGGTGACTGGTGGGCAGGGTGAAATATATTTCAAACCTGTGAATCTATTATTCAGAAGTTAAATTTAGCAATGCTGATGAACACGGATACCTGAGGGGCATGGAATTATGTGGCACTTTTGCATAATTACGTGTTACGGAGTTCTGATTTGTCTGAACGTGTTGCATGGTAGATGCGTTGCTTTGCCATGTGAAAGACAGCAGCGATACAATGACTAGGTGCAAACTAGGGAGATAGACAACAGCCAAAGATGCACTCCAGTGGCAACACTGATCAGAGCAGGTGCTGAACTAGAAGGAATAGAAAATGACTGGCTGGCTAAAGCAGAGAAAGGACATTATTTTTTAAAAACCTTTTAATTTTGTACTTGGGTATAGGCGATTGACAATGTTGTGAGAGTTTCAGGTGGCCAGCAAAGGGTCTCAGCCATACATATACATGTATCCATTCTCCCCCAAACTCCCCTCCCATCCGGGCTGCCACATAACACGGAGCAGAGTTCCCCGTGCTACCCAGTAGGTCGTTGTCCATTAGCCACTCCCTAACTATCCCTTTCTCCCGTCCTTTCCCCCAGCAACCATAAATTCATTCTCTAGGTCTCTTAGTCTCTTTCTGTTTTGTAAGTAAGTTCCCCTGTTCCATCTCTAGAAAGAGAACGTATATGAAGGCTATTGGATAGTTCTCAATATCACGGAGAAGGCAGAAGCAATAGGTTCAAAATAAAAGCTGAAGCCCAAGGAGGCAGGGAACCATTACTTACAGGGCCACCTGATGAGGGCACCTGCCACCGCCCCCACGGGACCTGGTTTCTCTGCTGTCCCTGGGGGGAGCCGGAAGTCAGGCCAGAAAGTTCAGCTGAACCACAAAGACAGGACAGTGTTTAGATGTTATCGTAAGATATGGGGCAGGTCACCAGGCAGAAATGTCAAAGCAGACGACCCAGAACTGGGCCAGGTGAGAACATGAAAGGGATGAGAACCTGAGACTGGAGGCAGATCCTTGGAGAGGAGGCCAGAGGGGCTGCAGTTGCTCCATACCCTAGGGAGAGGCAGAGCGCTCTGGCAGGTGAGGTGCTACAAAAACCCCCGGAGCTGTCCACAACAGGGCCACCTTTAGTCATTGACAGGACCCGGAGAGCAAAAGCCAGGTGATGACAGTAACCAATCTGTTAAGAAACAGCACATTCCCCTTAGCTCCTCGGTGCAAGGAAGGAATCAAGACACCCTCCTCGCTGCCCCAGCTGGGACAAGGAGGAGAATTTTTGCCTTTGACTGAATATAGAAGAAATTGAGACCGTGTTTTGCAACTTAGTGACAAGAAGACTTTGTTAAGATGACAAAGACCAGGAAGGTCATGGGTACTCACTTCATGAGGGGTCCAGTGGTAACAGTGGAACCAACCCCATGAAGGAGGCTTTAAGGGGTTGTTGGGGAGGGGTGGACCAAAAAAGTTTGCTTTTAAGATTCACCACTGGAGATCCAGTTAAGCTGAGTTGAGTAGAAAGTGGACTTTACTGCTGCAGTCATTAAAATATTTCAACCTGCTTCTTCACGTCATTTGCTCTAGTTTCAAATTCCCAAGCAGAGAATCTGACTGGCTGAGTGCTGGCAACATGCACATGATCGGGCTGCCATGGCCCATGATGCCCACAATACACTACCTGATGAGTGCCCCTGACTGAGGAAAAGGGTTCAGAAAGTGATGGGCAAAAATGGGCACATATGCAGTGTGATTGGAGGCTCTGCATTCACTTTTGATGGGTACTAGACCCTGCTGAGTGGGGGTGAGAAGAGAGGATTTCAACAAGAGTAACACAGACCCTGCCCTCAATAAGTGGAGCCCTACTATTATAGCACCTACAACCTAAAAGTATCTTTCACCTAAAACTTAATCGCTTAAAAAGCTCTTTTATGTCTATTACATTTGCCCTTGACAACAGCACCGTGAGAAAACTCCCCAGTGTTCACCGTGCTGGCTGGCAGGTAGTAGGTATTTGATAAACATTTGCTAAATGGATGGATGAATAAAGGAATGGATGGGGAAGGAAGAATTAAATCCAAACTGTGGCAAAAGTACAGCCTTTGCAGTTGCCAGTCTGGTTCAGCACTGCCCAATGGAACTGGTGATGGCTCTTGATGTGTGCTGTGCAATATGGTAGCTGCATATGGCTACTGAGTGCTTATAATGTGCTAACGAGACTGAGGAGTTAAACTTTAATTTTACTTTAATTCACTTAAATATAAATAGCCACCCACAGTGAATGGCTACTGCACTGGACAGTACAGAGTTCAAATTCCAGCTCTATTTATCCAGCTTATAAACTGAGTAAATGGAAGTTACCATTTGGATGACTGACTCTCACCACCACTGTTTTTATTGCCACTATTAAGAGGATGCCAGGACTCAGAGAGGTTGAAGGGTCTGTCCAGGTGGTCTGTCACACTGCTGAACCACAGAGTGGGATTTGCATCTCCTGTTTTCATTCCCACAGGGCCTTTCTTATTACCAAGTTAAGCAAGGGCCTGAATACCCCAGAAGGGCAGGAAGAATCATCTGTCCACTGAAAAATGAGTCCTCTGCATATGTTTGATTAGTATTCACATTCACATAGATTTCACAATGGTTAATGAAACATAAATTTGTTTAAAAACATTACTGATATTATAGTAGCTTTTTATTATTATGTAGATTCTTAACAGATATTAGAAGTACAGCTACTCTCATGTGAAGTATCTTAGAATTCTTTGACATTGAAAAGCCATCCTCATCCTCTTTGTTGAAAATGTCATTAGCACCTGCTTCTTAAAACATAAAGAGAAGAAAGACACGGGATACATACACACAAAAGAATCTGTATCTAGAGAAAACAATGATGCAAGAGACCTCATAAATCAGTATATATTCCTGGTACATTTGCTAGGGAAAAACCACATGAATGGTGGTTTTGACCTAAAGGGGTTTATTTAAACTCAGTTAATAGAAAAGATCAATGTATAATTCCTGAAAGGATTCTGTAACAATCAGCAACTATGAGTAATAAAGCTGAGTTTAGTTTTAAAAAACAAGTCACACACATTCAGAATAGGTAATGCAAAGCTTTAAGGCAGATTCTGTGAAAGATTTCAGAGTTTTAGAAGAGTGGCCCTCAATAGTGTGAATATAACCCAAATGGTGCCTGTGAGGATCTACTGGGATGAGGAAATAAAGTGATTGCATTGACTGCATATACTATATTGACTTTTTATCCTAAAAAAGAAACCAAGCTTCCTTGATATTTAATATATGTATTGACAGCAGTACATTATATAATTTAAATAAATAGACATCTAGAGAGCTTATGCCCCCAAATTATTTTCCTAATCAGATGGCATAATTTAAAATATTTAGACATTTTTATTTTAGAAGACAAGCTCAGGCTAACCTGCAATATGATGTGATTATTAAAAATAAGACAAATATGGAATCATCTTAGTTTTATCAGTTTTTCTCCTGAACAAACCACCCCCAGATGAACTGGTTTACAACAACCATTTTTTGAAAATTTTAGAACCTGCACAATGTTCCTCATTCTAATGTAAGAATACGGGTTCTGAAAACTAAGTCGTATGAGCAAAGGTTGAAAGAATCGGGATCGTGATGCTATGCACAGGGAACTTTCACAGGAAAGAGGAATATGTGTGTGAGACACTTACAATCTTGATTTCTTATAGCTTAGCTTCTAATACAGTTTATAGTGGAAGGAAAAATATTTTGAATGGATGATCCCTTGAAGCAACAGAAATTAAAGCATGTTTTACTTTCTCTAATTGATTTTACAAATACAGAACTAAATGATTTCAGAGAGGTCCATTTGTGTGGAACGACACAGTCGGCTACAGAAAAATTACTGGAAAATCCCAGAGGAGATGGATTTATTTCATACTTATCAACTTTTCTCATTTTTATGAGAATTGGCTATTTCTTTCTCCTCTTTTTATGAGAGAAACAATACAGTCTTTGTTTCTGTTTCTCCGCGCCCCCCATTCAAATTCTATAAATGTAAATTTAAAATATGGGCAGATTTGAAAATGGATTATGAAGAAAATGCTTTAGCATAAACAAAAGGAAGATGGAGTAAAACGCATGTCCGTCACTGCATGAGAAATGGTGTGACAAATACCCAGTACTTTTGTCTAGAGAATGGTGGTGACTGAGTATCGTGGTCCACCTGAAAGTGTGTAAAGTACAATATATTCAAACAAAAGCCCACACAAGTGCTGTGTCCCTTCTGGATATACCTGGAACAGTGTTCTGTTTCAATAATTTTATATTCTCCCCTAGAAATAAAATTTCTGTGAAGTGGAATCAAAACGCTATTTAAAAGATCTATGCCTTGTTTAAGAAACTAATCTACTTTATTGTAAGATTTAGAATTAAAATTTAAGATCATCCAATAAAGTATATTTGAATAACTAACAACCTTGAAAATTGATCAGTGATAACATTTAAATTGGTTTTTTTTTTTTTTTGGCTTTTAAACAAACTAAGCCTGCAATGAAAACAGAAATGTCATTTCTTTTGGTAGCATTATTGAGAAAAAACTCAGAAATGACTGTATCCTTACTCAAAGAGGTTTTTTTTTTTTTTTTTGGTCAAGTGGTTAAAAAAAATCAATCTATATGTTCTCCCACTTTTCTAGGCTTAAAGTTATTTTTTGCTGAGTAGTGCAAAAGGGTAAATGGACATTTGCTTCTGGCACTGTGACCTTCTCCAGGCCCTGTCCACACTGCCCTCTCTGACTCAGTGTATTTCTGGAACACACTTGTGATACAACCAGCAACCGTTTAACACTCAACTTGACAGCAAATGAGAGTGGAAAAAAAAAAAAGTCTCTCTTTCTCATCAGTGAAGAGTGCCACACTACAAACACATTTCCTTTTTTTTTTTTTTTTGGTAAGATGATTTTTTAAAAAGAGATTAATTATCTTTAAAAGATGGGATACAGCTCAACCCTGTTATTTTCCTTCTGGCTATACACATGAATACACTAATTTTTATTTTAAAACCAACAGAGTTCTTAACTATTATGAACTATTGCTGATTTTTAAAAAGAAATCTATAGCTGGTCCACACATTTTCCAACTAAGACATAGCATCAAACCTCCATATGTTTAAGAAAGCTATATATACCTGTATACATACACATTTATAAACATACACACTGATCCCACTGCACTCTTACCCACAGATGACTAAACCATTTTAGATATGTTGGTAGGGGATGGGGAAAAGGGGCTGGGGAGCTTTTTTTTTTTTTTTTACAATAGGCACGCATACTATTTACTTAACAAGACATTTTGCTCTGTATTTTTTTTTTAATCTGGGGGGGGAAATCATTTTATTTAGACTTTCTATGCCATGGCTTACTCAGTTCACAGCAGAGGCACCTGCAGCAAATTAATTTGTTGTAGCACATTAATTATCTCATAGCTTCTATTTAGGCTGCAGCTGTTGCTATTATGTTCATAATATTTTTTTATCACCACTGTATACAACAGGTTATGGCAATAATAGAAATCTTTATTTATTTTTTTGCCACTCCCCCCACCCCTGTTGTTTCCCTGTTTCTGTGTCAGAAGGGAAGGCTGGAAGAAATTTAGGCAAATTAAGCCCCACAGCACACTATAATTTTCTATTTCTGAACCGATTTGTGAGAGAATGGGTAACTGAAATTAGCAAAGGATCACCCCACACAAAGATGGCGCGTGCAGAATTTGTGAAAGCGAAAAAGAAGACGAAGGAGAAGCAACAGAGGGACGGAATACTGCGGTGCTGGGGTGGTGAGTGTTTGGATGGGGGCGGGGACAATGCTGCAGTTTTCATGAAATAATAAGGTGGGGGAAAAAAAGGCATACAAAGAGTAGGTTTTTCATTGTTTGTAAAATATAAACACAGATGAATTCTGTCTTTGGTTTGTTCATGCTTTTCACTCTGCACAGCAGGGATGTTCTTAAGAAGTTGCCCTCTGCGAAATTTCACTAAATGGGAACCGTGGACCCTGCATGATGGGATTATAATCACACCAGCCACTCCTTTTACATAATTTTTTGTTTAAGATCCAGTAAGACTCCCTGTTTTTAATATATATAAAGCGATAGACCTGGATATGTCGATAAACTGAGGGTTTGCGTCCCTGTAGCCTAAGTGCAAGCTAAAACAAAAAACCCGGTGGTATCACATCTACAAATCTCAATGGATTCAAAAACAATATGAAAATTTTTTTAGCTGACAAGAACATGTCTGCTGCCTGCAGTCCCCGCAATAGCTCACCATGTTGCCTACTAACCGAAAGATCAAAAATTATCGATTTCATGGCGCTGCGTGCTCTGGAAGGAAAAGCTACTTTAAAATTTGCATTGTTTAAGAAATGAGTTAAAAGAAAAGAATTATTTTCTTTTTCCTGAACAGTTTGGAATGTGAAAATGGCATGTTCTAATCTTACCCATGATTTACTATAATTCCATTATTTTTAGCAGCTGGAGTCCAGAAATGATTTTTTTCGATGAATTTAGGATTTTGCCGCAGTATACATCTGCAGTCCCAGAATCCTCCGGTAAGTTAATCCTTCTTTCGATGGGAAACGCCTTTAACCTTCTCGTGAATGAAATATCTGCAACCATTTTGAAATTTTTAATAGAGGAGGGTGTGTGTATATGTGTGTGTTTGCGGTGGGGGGGCAGTTTATGTCTCCAAAGCATGATTTTATAGCAACGCAGTGGTATTTGTCTTAGTTCTTAGAAACATTGAGAAACATACCTTTGTGCTCTTTGAATATCATGGATGATGTCTCCATTACTTCTCCTTACACTTTCTGTCTATGGTAGCATTAGAAAGTACTTCCCCAGTATGGCAAAGACTGTTGTGTCAAACTAGTGAAGGCCTGCAGAACACATAACTACTAGCACGAAAAGTGTGCCTGGCACATCTGAAGCAGCCGTGAACATAACTACCACGGCCGCTGCCACCCACCACCATGGCCATCGCCTCCCACCGCCTTCACTGCCCCTCCCGCGGTCCGCAGTGCACACCAGACACAAGCTTTCCAGTGACTTTCTGCCGAATTTGCCCAGTGGGTTCCTAGATGACTTCTGTGTGCCAGAATAGCCAACCATATAGTCTGACATGAGGTATTTACAACTACTTAGCCTGTTCAGCTGGAAAGAAATCAAAAGATAACACTGAACCTTGAGATGATGGATTGCAAATCAAAAGCCCCAATCCATAAAGAGCCCACTTGATGAACTGCTAAATGAAAAGGCTGATTCTAATTTTTGTCCAGTCTTTGCAGGTTGTCTGAAAAGAAAAAATTTTGAGCCAGCCTTCTTAGAGAGTTGGCATTCATTGTTTATAAATGTATGGAATATTATTTCGTCTTACCTTTCTGCAGGGAGAGGATTCTTCCCAAGGAGATTCAGATTGTCCAGAAGAGACCACACCCTCGTTTCACTGTTTTCTACTGTTTCTCTTTCTTTTCAAGGAGGGCTTATTAACAATCACAATTATACATTCATTTAGGGGTCCTCATCAAAAGGAGCCAAGCATCCATTTCTTTCTCTCTAAAGGAAGCTCATTGTTTTAGCATTCAATAAATGTTTAATTAGTGGATCTGATAGATTTAACCATCCTGAAAAGTAAACAGGCCTTCTTGACAATGTCGCCTTGATCAGCGTTTCCGTCCGAAGTGCAAAAGCAATCTGGGCATTTATTTCTTTGCCTAAAAGGTGATTCAAAGGCATATATTTTAGTGAAGGGACGCTGTACCTTCCTTCAGCTTCCATGGAGCCACTGCTGGGTGTGCCAACGGTCTGATATCATGACAAGCAATACTTTCTCTGTTAAACCAGCTGGAGACCCTTTTGGTTTCTAGGAACACAGCCTGAAACGTAGGACCATTTGTCCTCTGCAGTTTCACAAAATGGATTAATTTACGCCAAACTCAAGTGGCTGGCTTTGGAAGGAAAACGTATAAGAAAACAGCCAAGTACTTTTAATGAATGTGTGACCCAAGTTCAGTTGTTAAACATCATTTTTACAAAATCATTTCACCAACTCCTCAGGTATTTTGATGCTTGTATGTCTTGTTGATTTAATGATAATATTTGTCTTCATTTCAGAGAAGCTATTCATCTCATATATTTGGTGAGACAATTGGAACAATTTTTATTGGGGGGATAAGCAAATACAAATTCAGAGCAATTTGTTAAATTCAACTAATTTGTCTGAGTGCTAGTTACCCAGTAGTTCTTCAGTACACTTAAATGTGATGCGAAAATAGCTTGCTGCATTGCTGCAAAATTTTACATTTCCTTTACTAACATGTGTTTGCTTAAAGTATTACTAGGGATTTTAAATATTAATTATAAATTTAGATTAAGACATCTAAATTATAGAGAAATGCTTCAATTATTTTGTCATCTAAAAAGAGAAATATGAATATAGAAGAGTTTTTATCTTTTAGATGTTCTAATGGTGTAAATATTTCTTAATCAGTTTAATGGTGTGCCTTGTTCAGCAAAGCAAAAAGCAAAAACTGAACACAGAAAAAGGAAAACTGTTAAATTAATATTTATTAGTCATCTGATTTTACATATATGATTTTAATCAACTGCATATATGAAGATTAAAATTGGGGATCAGTACCTGAAAAATGCCATTGATACTTTTAAGTTTATATTAGAAACACTGCTTTGATAAAGTATTTTTCTGCTCAATCAGTTCAAATTATGACCAGATGATTAATCACAACCATCCTCTACTCTTAATTCTACAGAACTACTAGCAAAGACACAAATGAGAAAGTCATTGTAGACAATGGGTCTCACTGTACATCATTTGAGTCTGCGGACTTTTTCCACTGCAGGGGCCCACTACAGCTATGGTGCTAGACAGCAGTTAACATTATCACTGGTATATAATAAAACATCATTAAGATAGGGGGAAAATTGAATTTTTAAAGAACATGTTGGCCCTGAAGCATTAGCTATACCTAAAACTGCACAAGCTACTGCACAATTGAATGAGAGGGTTTCCTGCGGTACCTATGTATAAAGACCTATTGTTTGCATGCATTAATTACAAAGATAAAAGCCTCAAGATAACTTTCACTGTTGCTTTTTGTACTCTCCATTGTTTTGGAGGAAAAATAAGCATCTAACAATAGACTAGAGAAAGTGAATCGATCATAATGGTTTCAGCTTTGACAAACACCAAACCTGCTGATTACAATGGAGACATTTCCACGGGAAAAGAAGACCCAACTCCAGCCTATTTAAACGAATTAGAAAATTTTTTGAAGAATAGAAAATGAGTTTTTAAAAATTAGAAGCTGCCTAATGGATAGCTCTTTCCATGAACAACGAACTTGGATTTCTCAAATAAGTAATACCCTAGAAATGAACTTAGAATGAAAGAAAAATCCCACCCCCCCCACCCCCCAATATACTGATACTTAGTAGCAAAGTGGAACCAGTTAAAAATGGAAACTGTAAGAATTAACCTAGTTGGCAGGGCTGTGGAGCTAGTCCACGTCTATCAGTCATTTATTCAATTAGGGACTCCTAAGGACTTGTTGAATTGCGGGCTAGGCGCCTATCCTAACGAGAGTTCGCAGCCTTCACGAGCGGGGAAAGCCGGCGGCTCGGCCGGTGCTTCATTCCCAGATTCAAGATGAACAGCCGGTAGGGATTCGAGATCCACGATCCGGACCGTGGGGGACTCTGAGGTGATGTGCGGCTCGGCTGCGAGCCAGGGCCCAGATTGCAACGGCAGCGGAAGCACGAACGCGCCGGGGTCCCCTGACCGGGAGCAGGGCGGCGGCGGCGTCCGGCAGAGTCCAGAGCAGGTGGGCCCAGACCTCAGCTCCGGCGTCGCCGCCGCCGCCCCGCCCTGAACTTTCACCCTCCCAGGACGTGTGCCGCCTGCCCCGCAGGGCCGGGGTCCGGCTGCCGCCTCCCGCGGGTAGCCGGCAGCACGCAGCCAGCCCAGCATCTGTTCTCATGGCCCGGGGCATGCGCGAGGCCGGGGCGTCGGGCTCGGGACTGTGGAGAATACCGGTGTCGCCCTCCCTCCAGCCCACCACGGCTCGCGGAGACCCGCGCCTCCCTGACTCGGACCACCGAGCCCCGGCGGACCGCCCTCCGGTCCTGCGCGGCGGGGCAAGCGCCGGCCTCAACCTGGGAGAGTGCCCGCAGAGCGCGCGGGCGCCCCGCCCCTGCCCCGGGCTGGCGGACGGCGGCGGCGGCGGCGGCGGGCGGCTCCGCGGCGCGGGGACTACTTTCCGCCGCCCGCCCGCGCCCCGCCCCTTGTCCCCGCGCGGCGGAACGCTCCGCGCTGCGCCGCTGGCGGCAGGATACAGTGAATCTTGCGCGACTTATAAGAGCTCCTTGTGCGGCGCCATTTTAAGCCTCTCGGTCTGTGGCAGCCGCGCTAGCCCGGCCCTGGGAGCGAAGAGAGAGGGGAGGCGGAGACGGAGCAGGGTCCGAGGAGCAGCTCCGGTCCCCGTCGAGCCGCCAACGCAGGCCGAGGACGGTTGGACTCCCGCCGCGGGAGGAGCCTGTTCCCCTGAGGTGCTTGGGCGCTCCTTTGCTTACCCGTCTGGGGCTGCTCCCGTTCCCGCTTCGGAGCCAAACTTCGTCGCGGGCGCGCGGTCCCGGCGGCGGCTGGGAGCCGGACCCGGCGCAGCCCGAGGCCCCGGGGTCGGGAACGGGGAGGGGCGTGTGGGCTGGGGGCGCCGGGGAGGCGGCAGAGGCGGACCGCGCCCGGGGGGCTGAGGGCGGCGGCCGGGCCCGGCCCGGTCGCGCGGCTCCTTCGGGGGCCCCAGGGGTGCCGCTTTCGGGGAGGGGGCGCAGCGAGGGCGCGTC